>WEDG01003359.1:0-130201 GCA_017591395.1 Schistocephalus solidus | reverse complement strand
GCTCCTTCCTCTTTCCTACTCCCTTCTCCTTCCACTCCCCCACCCTCTATCCCACCGTCCAGCATACTTCCTCGCCCAAATTTCCGCACCATCCAAGTACAACGTCATCCACCACCACCTCCTCCTCCTCCTCCTCCACCCCCTCCTCCACCGCAGCACGCACTGAACCCTCTGCAACTGCACCCCCTGCTTATATCACTCGCAATGGACGTCACTTTAACTGCCCTGATCGTTTAATTACGCTATTTTTCTTGATACATGCATATCCTCCGGCATCATTTTACGTCACCCTCCGGTCTCCGGGGGAGGGGTACCGTGCCGAGGTACTAGATTAATTAACCTTTGCCAATTTCGTCACGTTTCTTTTGCGGTACTCCTTGTTTTAAGGTGATGGACCCAACGCTGCATGTTGATCCCCGCATTGCTGATGTGCTCCACAGTCAGGCCATTGGACATTTTGAATATAAAGTCTATTCACTTATTCGTTTTTCTTACTGCTCTTCTTACGTATGGTTCGAAACATATCGTTTCGTTGCTTTATGAGAACAGTAGTATCTACATAAACTCTTTCCGAATGTGGTCTCTATGGCACTCACATGCAAATGGAAGCCAAGCCGTCCGCTTGTTCCTGTGTAAAAGTCCCGCACGAGACGCCATCCTGTCTCCACGACGCCGTAGGACACACGTCAGACATCTTTTGCGACGACGAACTGACAGGAACTCACTTCCTACAACTTTTGAGTTTCCAAAAAAACTGGCCTGGCTTTAGGAACCGTTTCTGATTTTTTCGTCAAGCGTGAGAACTATTGTTCTTTCGGAAAAAACAATATCGTTGGCAATTCCTACTATGGGTAAGCAAATTTCTATGGTAATAACGGTGAGCTGTAACACTTAAATGTCCCGCATTTTACAGGTTTGTGATAAAAAATAAAATTACTGCAGACAGAACACCAAAGAATGGGGAGACTGAAATGGCCATCTCTGATTTATTAGCCATCATCAGCCAGTCCTACCTCGCCCGGGTTTTACTACCTGCGGGGTTCAGATAGAGACCTGGTGGTTAGAAGTCTAAAGCCCTAACCATTGGGTCAGGGGCCCGCTGCTCTCTCAGTTGCGATCGAATATATTAAATACGGTAGAGACCGCTCTTTTTAAGAAGTGTTAAAAATATTTTTAGAAGTCCCATCAGCATGCATATAGACGGGGTCCTGTAGTGTCCGGCTCAAAACTACTTTCAGCTATTCTTGTTAGTCTGTCCCAACCCTGGGCCAACGAAAACCCTGAAATGAAATTGATGGGGTGATATTTCGGCGGAGATAAACAGAAGCCAAATTATGATTTTTCGATTGGTTTTTACCCATCAAAATAGATTCCAGTTCACATAATTGTTTGTTTATTTTCATTTTCAATAGTGGTATGTTTTGACAAACACTGTCAATTGCCGATGCAAGCAAAAATGTGAGTCCCAGGAAGCGATTGAGAAGAAGTACATACGATCGCATCTACTTCTTCTCAAACACTGTTAAATAACGCCCAAAGACGTGTGGACGTTTCAGACCCCGGACGCATCAGAACGCAAACGTCAGTGGTAAGAAAAAATGAACCAATCAAATTTATACGAGAGGGTGTCCTGTGTTTCATTTATCAGCGAATTGAAACATGATAGACTTAAATAGTGTTTATATTGAATTTATATCTAATCTTATACCCAATTTATGACTAAAATGATTCATTCAACCGAGTTATAATCGAATACTGGCGTGCAATACACATAACAACACGCAGCCTGTGACGATTGATAGATATGCAATAAAATATAAGCTTCAACTTGCCTTCTTGTTCAAGAACATTCTCTATTTACTACAGGCTTAATTTAGGTGTAGAAATATATGAAGCAAATATTTACCTTGGTGGCATCAAATATTTTGTCAAATGAGTGCCTTGTGGAACTGTTAGCTTTCGACTTCAAAAAGCTTCTAATCGTAAGATTTTTGAAGGCCGTATAATGTACATTCAAATCGCGTCGTATCAGTTTCGTTTATTAAGGCCTTTCATGAAGTATATGATATATCCCACATTCATTGCAAAATTATATGACCATTACAAGAGATTCCATATCTCATTAAATGTCAGCCAAAATTCTGAAATGATTTTTTCAATTCAAAAAATTACTTAAGTGGAATTGCTGTATGGATTATCGTGCAGCCTAATCCTAAGACATTTCAGTCACAGTAGGATGCTGGCTTTTGAAAAAAACTTCTTTCTGACTGCCGCAAAAAGTATACTCTGTAAAAAATGGCTACTTAGATAGTATGTAATTTTTTAAATGATGTTAGATGCTCTTATTAATTCAAATATATTTTAAAGAAAACACGCACAAATTTTCTAATTATGAGATGTTCAAAGGACTCTGAAATGCTCATCTGTGATACATCATATCCGTCAATTTATTAATGGGGCCCACAATGTATACAACACGACCTAAACCCAGCACAACATCAGAAGAAGAAGAAGAAGAAGAAGAAGAAGAAGAAGAAGAAGAAGGAGAAGGAGCATTCATCGGGAGAGGTATATTGGTTGTCTGACGTTTCCAGTAGTTGTTTCGTCTACCCATTATATGCCACTTCCGCTCGCATGTCTCCACAGTCATCATCCACGAGCTTCTATTCGCTGACGACTGTGCACTCAATACAACGACAGAAGAGGAAATGCGAAGGAGCATGGACCTCTTCGACACGGTTTCCACCTCATCTCAAAACTCAAGATGTACAAAGCTGTCATATTGCCGACGCTGCTGTATGGAGCGGAAGCTTGGACAATCTACCAAAAGCAGGCGCGGAAGCTCAACCACTTCCACCTCAGCTGTCTCCGCAGAATACTAAAGCTGAGTTGGCAAGACAGGATACCGGATACGGAAGTGTTAGTACGAACAGGCATTCTCAGCATTTACGCTCAGTTGAAAAAAACTGCAACTGCACTGGAGCAGTCACCTTGTGCGGATGGACGACGAAAGGCTACCCAAACGAATATTCTATGGAGATGTCGCCATGGTTTCTCGTCGACAAGGGGGTCAAGTACGACGCTACAAAGACACTCTGAAGACCTCTCGAAGCAATTGCAGATCAACACGGAGTCCTGGGAGGACCTTGTCCGGAATCGATCGGCTTGGAGGATAACAGTGAAGACAGGGGTAGCAATCTACGAAGCCAACAGGATCGCCGCTACCAAGACTAAAAGAGCGGCACGAAAGTCACCAGCGCCCCGGATCAACATCGCCAATACCCAGGCTCTTCCAACATGCCCGCACTGTCACCACACCTTCCACGCGCGAATCGGCCTAGTCGGACATCTTCGGACGCAATGCACCAACAATCCGACAATTCAAAATTCTACGTCAATTCTCCCAACACTCCTTCGAACTCCCCCACCCTCACCCCTGGCATCAATTCCTTTAGTCCCACCATCATCGAGACCACATCACGATGCTCAGCACGTGTTACCCTCACAACCACCACCGCAACCACCACTACCACCATCAGCGATATGGACTCTCTCCTAACCTGCCCTCAATGCGATCGCACTTTCACCTCACGCATCGGCCTGGTCAGTCACTTGCGAATCCATCGTACAGAGACTGGTGAACCAGTGCCTGGAGCACCAACACACAGCAGAGATCGCCGTCTCCACTGCCCTCACTGTCCTCGCGCATTCACTCATCGCATTGACCTATTCGGTCACATGCGCATTCATAACAGCGGAATTCATCGCAATGTCGACAACACCGATACCCCATACACACCATCCGCTCCAGCCATTCTTACCACCACCGCTACCCAACTACCATGAATGACACCCCCTCAGCCTCTTCCGATTTTTCCTGCCCACACTGCGCCCGCAAATTCAACTCACGCATCGGTTTGATCAGTCTCCTGCGAATCCATCGCACGGAGGCTGGTGAACCAGCGCCTGGGGTTCCGACATACAGTCGACGTGCCCACCTCCACTGCCCTCACTGCTCCCGCACACTTACACACTGCATATGCCTATTAGGACACATGTGCCTCCACGAGAACCTGCGGTAAACCACCAGAGTCTAAGCCATATCAGTGCACAATACCCACACTATTACATAGACAACATATGCCACTGTTCGCATTGCTCCTGGCCTGTCAACGCTGGTTGTGCGTTGTGTCCCCCTCGTGTCCCCGGTGTCGTCACCCCCGCCGATCGGCTATTCTGCCGCGTCAGCTTGTGTCGGCCGCGGCGCCCCACTACGGTTTTGGTTCACCCCGGTCGTCGTCACACCTGTTGACCCCTTGTGATACCGCATCAGCCGGGTATTCACTGTGGCGTGGTCTACCCCCATTCTCGTTGGCCGCGGATATAGTTTTCGGCCCCCGATGTTCCATTTCGTGACGGTCTCCTGACAGGAAGGCTCTTAACACCAGCTAGGGGGCCGGCAGATGAATGTGGCGGTTGACTGAGCAGTCGGTAGACCTCCAAGCTTCCTTTATCTGCCTTGAGGTCTGATCGCCACCTCGGCACACAATTTCAGCGGCGTCAAAGTTAAAGACGTACTCCATCTACGCAGCATGGGTTGCCACCTCTGACTTTGGGTCCAACCTTCGTACGGCCAACCGATGCTCATGCATTCGCGTTTGTAACTGTTGCCCGGTTTCTTCAATATATTTGCATATCCCGCAGCTGCATTACGTTTTATGAGAACTGTGTGACCTCTTATTTCATACCATAGAGAAATTTGTGATTTTTCCTTACGCATAATGTATACAGCATGTAGTTTGGAAACCGTAGCTTTAAGTGCAACGGCCGGTAGAGTTAAAATTATACAACAATTTATAAACTTTTTAAAACCAAATGATACCTTTTCTTCACATATCAAATTTAAAGAGGACGTAATTAGTTGTCAAACGAGTGCAAGAAGTACTATTTTGTGCGTTTTTTCTGTAAAATACATTTAGATTAATAAGAACATCGAAAATCGATGAAAAATTGGATACTATATAAGTAGCTAGTTTTTACAAAGTATACTTTTTGCGGCGGTCAGAAAGACGTTTATTCAAACGGCTGCACGATACTCAATATAACAAGCCTACTTAAGTGATTTGTCGAATCAAAAACAAATTTCAGAATTTCAGTTGACATTTCAAGTGATAGGGAATTTACTGTATAGGTTATCATCATAAAGGCAACGAGGAATGTATTTTGTTCCTTACATGAAAGGTATACAGCATGTATGCTGAAATCCTAAAACTAAATGCAACGGCAGATCGGGTCCAAGGTTATTCGGGAAGCGGAAAACCATTTAAAATCAAAATATGCCCTCTTTTGAGTAAAAAATTGAAGAAGACAACTCTTTCTATCAAGGAAGTCAAAGAAGGAATATTTTTGTGCGCGTTTTTCATAAAAAAAATTTTGGATTGAGAATGGCATTGAAAATCGGTAGAAAAAAATGCGTACTACTTAAGTAGTCATTTTTCATCAAGTCTTGCTTTTAAGACGGCTGAAAAAATGTGCGATCAAAATCCGGTGTGTCTGAAATAGCTGGGCCTATGCTCCAAGATAATAAATATTACAATCCCATGTAAGCATTCCTTTCTAATTCAAAACGCATTTCAGACTGTTGGTTTTCATTTCGTGAGATCGGTCACTGACTGTAGAGCAGCGTTCTCGCCACTGCACCTAAGCGGGCTCACTTCTTGTTGGCTGAGTTCCTACTCGCATGAGATTGGCGCGCATCGATTTCTCCTGATTACAGGACGGAAGTGAGTACGCTTGCTTATTAGGGTAGCGAACACATTTCTTGTCCACGCGGTCATTTTGAGCAGCAACAAACACAAGTGAACTATCTTGAAGATAACCAATCCCCGCCTGAGGGCAGAGCATGATTAATTTTAGAGATATGTTCTTGAGACGTCGTCTTCATGCAATAGACTGGCTGTTCACTAAATCTCGACTTGCGATTGTCACTCAAAGTTCACGCACAGATAACCGACTTCAAATAACAAAACCTCAATTCCAACCTGTTGATGTCTTTAGCAAACTTCTACAAGGCTTCAAGAATGCGGCAAAATTGAAGGGAGAATCGGCACTGGTCTAAATCAATTCCTCAATTTTGGCTGCCCTCTTTGTAAGTCTAGATATGCGAACGTAGTGCGGAGCGGGCACCTACTGGTGAAGACATCTACGGTACTGGTCTTCGCTCCTGAGTTCAGGAAATCGTGCTTAATAACGAAAAGACAGAATTTCTGTGGACGGCTGTTTTAGTTTGGAACTGTAGTGATCACTGCGGTAGATACGGCTAGATTTCATTCACCCTGTCAACTCAAGGCGTGCTCGACACTGAGAATTCTATCGGAAGGGAATATCAAAAAGTGCTACGAAAGACCTGCTGACCTCGTCTTACTCTGGTAGTCGGATTTTTTAAAAAATGAAGCAATTCCCACGAAGTTTACTGGAGTATTGTTTCTTTTTGTGGGATTTTTCATGGTACTCTTCGTGAAATAAGGCTTACTTGAGAACTTTCTCGTCAGATCACATCTGGGGCCAGTTGAAAAGTACCATTCAGTTGCTTCCATTTTCTTCGGCATTCACGCTTTACTTCAGTTACTGATGCTTATTGGTTCATTGGAGTCTTTGTTCATTTTAGAAGCCCTAGTCTTTATTCGCTCCTTCTCAGTCTTTTGAAACATATTTGACTCACTGTTAATTTGTGTACAAACCCTGCTACCTACATAATCTTTCGTCCACGTCCAATACAATTGAAAGGATTGTCAAAAACTCCTTCCTCAAAATCTTCAAAAAACATAAAATTGCTTTATAATTATTCGAGAATATAATAAAGGATGGAATAATGTCTAAGAACTGAGCACGTGCAACACATGTGAACAACAACAATAAATCCTCATGGATAGTTTACTCTTCATTTTCCTAAACAATTGGCGCTAGTGTAAATTCTTTTCATTTAACATAGGCCACCGCGAATTTTGCCTCCTTTATCGAGCTCAGCTTTCCATAGGCTTCACCTGCCACGAACCGAGTTTCTCAAATTCCACCTGCAATTTGAAAAATCGGAATCAGGTGAATTTTTTCCTCAAATACATATTCGAAAAAATTACGTTCACTTAGAGGGTCGTCTGGGGAAGACAGCATACCTAAAGATTTCGTGGAGGGCTCAGTGCCATGTAAAGCCACAATGACAAAGGGATGCGTGGAGTACTCTTATCGGTGGCCTGAGGACGTACTGTAATGATACCACGCTTGATGCGTTTTTGGTATTGTTCAGAATGAAAGTGCATCATTTTTTAAAATATGAGACCCAAACAGTATTTGGTAATGGGATTTTAAGACCGTCAAATGTCCATTTATGCAGCATCGTATCTGTCCGTTTATTTATGTTGGTTATGAAGTATTCAACATGGTCAACATCCATTCCAAGATTCGGTAAACCTTTTATGACTTCGTCTTAATAGATTTGAGAAATATACGATTTTCCTGACATGGAAAATACACAGCATGCAGTTTGGAAACCCCAAGAGCAAGTGAAACTGCAGACCGTGCTCCAATCTTTTGCTGGAATTGATATTTTTTAAATTTAAAAATACCCTTTTTCGAGTACGAAATTTGAATAAGAGTTAGTTGTCTATGCACGGAGTACATCAAAGAATATTTTATGCATATTTTATAAAAACTGTATCTGAATTTGTAAGGGCAGCTAAAATCGATGCGAAAAAGGCCTATTATTTGAGGAGCGATTCTTTGTCGAGCGTATTTTCTGCAGAAGCCTATGCAAAACCCCTATTCTCTCGGGATTGAAATATTTGAATTAAGCTACCCGAAAATCAATCATACAACCGCACCTAAGTAATTATTTCTAATCGAAAACACATTTTGGAATTTAGGTTAAGATTTCATGAGGTAGACCAGCCACTCTATCTTTCACCTTAAGGGGGATAGACGAGAAGCCTGAATGAATTATTGCCTGCGTACTAGTAAAGCTTACATATTGGTGCAATTGAAGTAAAGTTTGACAGTGACAAGGATTGCAAGCAGCTGATAAAGATTCGCTGTCCAGATCTCCGTGCAAAGATGGCTAAACTCACTGAATTAGTTGAGGGCTTCGTTGGTTCTGGTGACTCCTTTGTTTCCGATGCTGTAGCCGCTGGTGAGTTTCCCATTACCTTTTCGCCGCCCGTTTTAGCCGCCTTGGGCGGTTGTAGACATTCCACATCCTTTTCCTCACCTGTGCACAAACGAGAGAGAGAGAGAGAGAGAGGGTTTGCAGTGAAGAAACTCTCTTGAAAGAACGGTGGACTAGTAATAGGTACAGAATGTCACCTATCTCATGAAACGTGATGCACTTTTTTATTTACTAACCTAGCATATTCTAGAAATACCCTTGTTGCACGCAGAAGGTGTTAACGAATAATTTGATTGGTCTAAATGTTTACATATTAAAGCGAAAATCAACTTTACTTTGGATTCTTGCACTTTCCTATGATAATACATATCCTAGATTAAGTCTACACACCCATGCATGTATTTCTATGGAGATAAATTAATCTAAAATCACATGGAACTTGCCGCATCTGAATTTTTTACCCAATGTAAATCAGTTAAAACAAGAAATGAGAAACGAGGTAGTTTTTATAAACCAAGACTTTGTATCAACTTGAAAAATGCAGATTTTCAAATCTGTGTGCTTTGATGCCCTAAAACGCGGTAATAACCTCGACTGGCAATCTTTTGTTTAAATTTGTGAATATTTTTCTGGCTTTCTTCTTGTTTCTTATATGTTGCTATGGATTGCCCTCGGCCATAAAGTTAAGTTAACTTTGAAGCAGGTGGTAAGATACATTTTGTATGATCTAATTTCCACTGGGACATAATTTAGAACCGGAAATGGCAGAAGATTAACAGTTGTCGCTATATCTTAGTATTTTTACGGTCAATCTGCTGTGTGAACTAAAAACGACAACTAGATTAAAGGTGAAAATTGCAGTTTCCCTTAGCTTCGCTGGCAAAATTCTTCCATTAGTTCTTTTCAGCCACTATGAGGCCGTCTGCAGCTGTCATAAGGCGGAGCTCAATAGCAAATGAGTATCCGTATCCCGTTGAATACAACTCTAAAATTAACTTGGAACTTTAAGATTGTAGTCAATAGGACTTGAATTTGCAACTTGATTGTGAAAGGAGGTAAAACCTCCAGATGAATCCGAGTTCAAGCCTTAGGTCTTTCCGCCTTGAGATTGAATATGGTTGGTTGCCGAGGGCGAGCAACCACGGAATGTTCACCATTGTCTATAATAATTATTGACCGCTTGGCTACTTACCGTATTTGAGTAGCCGAACGTTATCAATTACGATGAGTGTAGTGGCTTCCCTGTTCTCCCGTCACAACGCTGATGGAATTTGTGCAATAACCGTAAGAAGAGACTTCGTAAAAAGCGTCGGTGGTATCAGCGGTAATTAGCACCTAGGTTCTAGCCTTCAGGCGGATAAATTTGTGCAATATGACTTATGGTGTTGACGAGTGCGCAGCTCATATTCTCTGATTTCAGGCCTTCAGCTTTTTTCTTATTCTTTTTCGTAACCAGGTGAACAAAATTTTAGATTGGTTAACAGGTGTGTTTGCATAGTCCACGGTTGGCAACTAAGACAGGAACCCCACTCCGGGGCCCCGTGTTAAAAGCAGTGTTGAGGATGGCTAGAGTTCTATCCCGGGAATGAGGTTTGAAATTAAGATTAAGCCCGTTCCATTTTAGGCCAAATGTGAGGTTGCTCAATGGGACAAAATTACGCCTGCAGTCCTTGCTTGCGATTTATGGCTAGGTTAATTGGTAGACCTGGTGCTGGGAGAAATTCAGCATTAGGATTATGACCTGGGTTTATAATATTTACAATACCGTCATATCACATTGTACGTCTTTGTTGACATTCTATTTATATAATACTATCCCATTCTATGCTTACAAATTATTAAATCATATAAATACATATTATTATTGCCTAGTATTAGTTTATATTGCGTACCGTGTCCTAGTGGTCAGGAATAGATTCATAAAATGAAAATCTCCCCGCAACACGGAGTCAAACCACGGAAAAAGTTTGCGTAATCAAGCAGGCTCCGATTGGTACTTTTCACGATGTTTGTTCTGATATTTTATTTATGTACACTTAACTCGGCTGCAGTGGTAAAATCATTACTTCAGCTAGGGACATAAAATTGGCGAAACGCGGTCCTGTTTGCTGTCTTGTTCGTCGTTTCTACAACAGAAGACCTCCTTGAGATGTGTGCCTTCTCAACAATCCGCTTCTACCTCTTCAGTTTTGATGTTGAAGAACGTGCATGGAAAAGGACGAATGGCTTAATATGAAATCCGGCAAAAACAACCTCTGTAGACAATCGTGGCGAAAGAACTTATAGAATGATGTAATGCGGGGGCTTTACGCCAAGCACTCACCAATTGTATAGATGCCACCGTTGAACACCACAGTTGCGGCAATGGGCATTTGTCGGGATAGTTTGTTGCCTATAGACGTCCACTGGCCCTTGCTGTTATCATCCTTCGGAGGGCTGAAGACCTCCGCCGTGACCAGATACTGCCCAGGCGTGGGATCAGCTATGCCACCAACAACCATGATCTTATCGCCCACAACTGCGGCCGCATGACAGGCACGGGCTCCCAACATAGGGTGCAACAAATTTCCACTGGGCAGGGCTCTGGTTCTCGCCATTGCTGAGTTTTGTAAAGGGACGCTGAAGCATTTCCACGGAGGAGAGGTAGGAGCCCGACGACTCAACTTTGCCCTGCAGTCCCCCGAGTGCAAAAACCCGTCCGTCAGGGAGCCAGACGGCCGCGAAACTCGTCCGGATCGCATTCATTTCTGGAAGAGGTGACCATCTAGGAATTAATTAAGAAGCAGGGGACGGTAATATGACGCATGTAGAGGGTCACATGTTCCATAAACGATGGTATGACTAGCTGATGATGGCTAATTAGCCAGAAATGACAATTCCAGTCTCCATAACTTTTACGGCAATGTTTACCTGCCTATGATACTATCTGCTCTGTGGCTGCTGACGGGGCTCGAAAGTGAGCCCCAAGGCAAAACAGGAGGAGTGAGTTCCATTAGCAATTGGTGAGCTTGAATCAACAAAAAGTTGGAATACTCGTATGTACATAGTCCGACCGGACTGCCGATGGGCACTAATCTTTCAGATTTTTTAAAACTTCTTTTGTAGTGCTAGGTTTAATTTGCGTCGGTAAGAGCTACGTTATTTTCGCGTTTGAGTTGTTAACACAACGCTCAACACACAACACTTCACAAGGTTCATTGAGGTGCAAAAAGAGGTGATGAGAGGGTACGATCTATGTACACATAGACTCTTCATTAAAACACAGCTGGTGTCGGTCGTGCCGACAGTTTTCAAATAATACAGTTTCGATCCATTCATATCGGGGGGAAGGGGGGGTGAAGTGGATCTATCTATCCCATTTGCAGAGCGAACGTGTGCATGCATATTTAGCCTTGAAATTGAGAGTCCTAAGCCGCTCCGGGCTGTCACGCAGCACCTACCAACCAGTCACCTGCAACTCTTACGGACAAGGATGAGGAAACCAAATGTTCATTTCTAATTGAAGAGCCAGCAATCCCAGGCGTTGGCCTAACCGAGGTTATAGAAAAAGTCACCTGATCATCGAGCAACGCCCAGGTTTCAAGCGTGAAAGGGTATGAGACGAATGGATTACAACTGCTGTGAGGAGGAAGCTCAATAGCCGCAGTTAGAGTTTTATTCGCGTAAAGTTTAAGATTCATTCTCGAAACCAGTGTCGAAGACAACAAGGGCTGCAGTGGTTATAGGAGGCCATTGCTCCAAAATTACTCAGCTATCACAATTTGCAGTTTCCGCATTAATCGCAGAGTTTCGCCCTTGGTGCAATGATTGCCAGCTCACTCGCATAAGAGGTGTCAGTGACCCCGATGTCAGCACTAGTGTCAGCGATTTTTGTAATAACGACTTGGCAATTTTGCTCTCCAATACCGCATCAGAAGTGGTGTTCACCGCGCGCACGACTAAGTACGCAGTCCAAGCAGAGCGGGAGCGTCGCTCGGAAAGTTGGAGACCCCTGCAAGTATTGATGAACTGCGAATTGAAGAACGCTACCCGGGTGGTTAGCGAATCCCGTCAATGCCACCTCTCGGGAGAACTTTCATCTCGTAAAACTTAAAAGTGTGGCCGGGGCCCCTAGAGTGATCTCTCATTTCGTCTATGCATGCACCACTTGAAGAGGGTACGTTGATAGTCATGTACTCTGCGCACCTGTGAAAGGTGTCTTCCTTCGGCAACCTTGTCAGTTTGTTCACTGCAAAACCTTTCGATGCGGTGATAGCATCCTTACATACTGCATCTGAGGCTGGTTGGGAGGTTGCCATTGAAACTCAGAACTTATGTCATACCTGTTGGGATCTTGGGCAGTTGCATCGAAACTATTATAAACTTTGCTACAAACGAGGGCATGAAGGAAACCTAGATGCTTCTTTTTTCCTCCTCCATCGTGAAGCCTGTCAACATCTTATCGATGATGACGCGTCTGTCATTCACATGCCCAATACAGTAGTTCGGGTTTTTCTGTTGGAAGACCAGGGGTCTAAGCGGAGAAACCACCACTTTCAAGTGGTGACAACGCTTTCCGCTCTGGATGACCAACTGACTCAGATTGAGGTCTCGAGTGCGTCAGCACTCTCGGTTAGGTTTTGACTCTCTAATGATGGCTAATGAGACAGAAACTGTCATTGCAGTTTCTCTAGTCGCCGTCAGCAATATCCTGCTTTCAATTACACCCTTCTTTGAGGATTGCGGCAAATGCCTTTTTGACATCAATTGAATTATCTATACGGTTTATTCAAGTTGGAGGGGTACCCGATAGGCATCGCAACCCACCACCACTTACACGAGGATAAGAGACTACAGGGAAGGTGACAAGCATAGAGGTGACCTTAAAACCAACCATGGTGCCCTAAGTAAAATCAGCCTCAGAAGCCATCTCATAGCAGCTTTGACATCCGCACTGCACACAAACCGATGGTACCCCTGCGAAAAATTCTGTTACTATTCAAAAAGCCTACACCGAAAGAGTTAATGAGCAATGTTGTTTACAGCCTCTTGTACACTTTTTTGTGGCCAGGCAGGTTGACGCCATGCTTTTCGTCCTAATAAATATGTACGGGCTGTCCGCCGACACGATCCTCTGTCCATGAATTAACGTTAATGCATCCACAGTCTCCATTGGACTGCCATAGGGGGTTATCGGCACATTCCAAACCAATCATTAAGGACGATCGCTTGGAATCGCGGCACCCCAGGGGGAGACAAGAATTGTCTCTCATACCTATAAAAAACCGAGCTCTGAAAAATAAGATTAACAGCTCTTTCGAGTTACCCGTTGTATACACCCTAGCCCTAGAGATAGATGAGCCTCGCCTCACATGCGCATGCTGGGCACTGACTTTCGCTTCTCTACTCCTCGTTCTCCGGCATGTGGTCTCCACGCATCCTCCAACCAACCTGTCAATTACGACTCCTTTACCTTGGTCCTCTAACTCATGAACCGACTCGTCGTAAAAGTCCCTTTTCTACATACCCCATCATCTTCAAATACGCGAGCTGCACTGCTCTCAGTCACTTCAGCTGACGATTGATCGCCTTTAACCACTGTAAGATCAGGTCTCTGATGTCCCAGGTGGCCTGCTTTCCTTCTACATACTCCTAGTGTCCAAAACTGAAGAGTTAGAGAGGGAGGTCTACTCCTATCCAATCATCTTCAAGGTGATCGTAACGAATGAACTGCCAAGGTCACCATGATTTGTTTGGCAGAAGCAGGAGCTTTTGCTATCGATCCTAGGAAGGTATATAGGACTCCGATTTTTATGTGATCTCTTGCTCGACCTCGGGCAGTATTTATCACCAGAAGCCCAATTTGCTCCTAAATATAGTTAAACCTGCCTTCGCATCTGTAGGCAATTAGTGCCCAAATTTGGCAATAAAATTTACTGCAATATAGGCTTTAATTGCTGGTTTCAGCGGCTTCCGTGCGCTCACTAGATACAAATAAGAAAATGTACTGAGATCTTGCTGGGTTCATAAATTGCTTGCAAAAAGTATACTGGCATTTGGCTGAAAACTGAAATAAAAAAACAAGATTGCGGAGAAAAATCAGATTTTTGGGTCTAAGGAAGTTACTTACGAGGAGAACTAACAGAACACTACTGTTAGCAGTCAATACCAATTTGCAAGCAAATAAGAACGTGGCTTAGCGTATTCCGCGAGCCATGTATTTTTGAACGGCATAAAGGTAAACAAATAAACATTAAAATAAATTCCTTGCTTTTAGATTTCCAGAAGACGTGCAGACGGTATACCCTAACCTCATGCACTTTTACTATTCAAGGTTATGATTGTCATAACGACAGTTCTACCGCCGTAGTCCGAAAATGTCCACCATATGCTCCACATTATGGTGGTGCAAGGACGGTGATTTGCGCGAGAATTAGCTTTAATTGATAGTAAACTTGTGCTGGATCTACAGCACTCTCTCTCTCTCACACTCTTTCCTCCGTTACTCGCCTGTGCCCGGTGTCAAGACAGAGTCCAGAACACCGGAGGCGGCGTCGGGCGCAGGTGAATGGCGCAGCCAGAGACGCCATTGACCGTGCCGCCACGCCTGAATCAGATCCCACAGAGTGGGAGAGCCATACATGGAAAAATTGGCTGGTGTGCCCTGAGCCGATACCTACGCATGCCACCGTGCCACCTCGCATTTTTGGCATTTGTTATGGAAGCTCAACCAGAATAACGCCTTCCGTGCCTTGATCCTGATCTGTGTTGATCCAGCGCATCTACCGCGCAACCCTTTTAGGGGGCAAGATTGTAGAGGTGACTACTTTTTCGACGAATAAGTAGCGAGTGCTACTTCTGTGCTTCTCCTGTGTACTTAGTTATTATGCCCACTAGCCCACTCGCCTAAACATACAGAAACCTTTATAAGCCAGTTTTGTCGGCTTAGCTGGAATTCACTGAACTTACCAAAGGGAAATTTGATAAATATTTTGTTTCAGATTGAAGAGAAATTTGCTCATCCAAAACTTTCCAAAATGTTTGGAATAAGTCAAGCGTTAGGGACATTCGAAGTCATGTGTAGAAAAAGTTTTTAAAGCGCATACCTTATGGGTTTACTAAAAAGACGAAACTGTTGTATTACTCCACGTGAATACATAATTTAATAAAGTATTTTGGGAAAAATCTGTTTTTCACCATGAATTGATTATCCTGAGGCTATGAATACAAACGATGTTCCGATATAACTACTGGGCCCAAAGATTTTAAGGCTCATTCTCGTTACACTGAGACATCTTGATTTCGGCATCGTTGCAAGTAGGTGTAGCCGGTCATTATGTTTATTGTCGACCAGGATGAAAAAAGTCATTACTTTTTGAACACCACTTAGTATACTAAGTTAGATATTTGCTCTTATAGGCAGAATAGCATTGTCGACAAGGAGAAGGGAAAATGAAATAGCCAATTCTGACTTATAAGCCATCATCAGCCAGTCATAGCCAATTCCAGGTGGTGGTGCACTACCCGAGGCTTGAACCCGTGACCTGTTATTTAGAAGTTCAACGCGCTAACCATTGAAACGTAGGGGTTGCACAGCCTGGGCTTGCGTATGGCTGGCTGATGACGTCTAATAAGCCAGAAAGGGCTATCCCAGCCCCACTTCTCTCTGTTGGCAATGCTATTTTACCTATGATACTAGCCACTGTGCGGCTGTTGACGGAGTTGGAGAGTGAGCCAAAAGGCACAACGCTACGAGTGTGTCCCGTAATGCGATTAATGAACCTCCAGCTACCAACCATTTATTCTGTTTAATGTGCTGCCGGCTAAAAAAAAACTTTGCAAGGCCCTGCCTTAGCGATTAGGTCTTTGAGCCACACTATAGGACTGGAAAGACTACAGTGTTTTAGAAACTGCTCTGCATTTAGATGTCCCTACTCCTGAATAGAGGATATTTCCCTTTGCTAGGATTTACTCCTCAGCTTTTATTCTATTAACGACTGACAGTTACTCGCAAGCCCAGAACGTATGCAGGAAAACATACTTAAAATGCAGTAACTCCAGTTTAAAGTACTCTTCCGCCTGAAAAGGGAAACATGAAGATGCCGATCTCAGATTGAAGGATGAACTCTCCTGACATTTAAACGTCTTGCCCCAAGGAGGGCGATATACTTTGAGCTCGGAATACCAGAAAACCCAGCTTCCAGTTTCTGTCGTAATAAAGCCCTTCTGTTTCAAGTTTTAAAAGCTCTTCAACATAACAGTATCTGCCCTACTTGAGTTGCCACTGATTTTACTCAGTCTAAGAAATTCTCGAAAAAAGTCGTAGCTCACCTATTGCTTACTGGACTATACACTTCACAGGAGTCGTGAAAGACAACCTTGCTTGATCCTCCAAGAACAAGGATTTCGGAGTCGGAAGCAACAGCGGCTAACTTTGTTCGTGCAACTGTCATGTCAGGCATTCTTTTTGGCAGCTTCGACGCGGGATTGAATACCTCAACTCCGCGAACTGCGGATCCATTAACTGAGCCTCCGATGAAGTAAAATTTTTCTGATCGAATGCAAAAACACAACTTGGAGAAACGAATAAAGAAACAGGAGAATGAGTAAAGATTAAAGGGAAAGTGGGGAAGAAAGGGCAAACGGAATCAGGAGTCGAAATAAATTTTAGAGAAAAAGAGGGTACAGAAGGCAAATATGGCAAAAGAGACAAAATTGACTGAAAAATTACTAAGATTAAAAGAACCGAAGAAAAAAAAACAAATAATTAGCAATGAGACCTCAATAGAAAGAGATGAGGACAAATAGTCTGACAAACCGCGTATAAAAGGCAGATAAGAAACTTTATTGCCTTGTCCGTTCACTGAAAGATAAAAGCCAGAAAATATTCAGCTAGGCTTTGTCAGGGTTCGGTATCTCAGGCGAATCACCAGGCCCCTGGTTAATGTTCACCTGTCTAAAACCTCTATGCGTGTTTTCGTTTGCCGCAGTGAAAAATACGGTCTTCTTTCTGCGCCGTAACGTCTAGCACCGCTGGTTTCCAGTGTTCACGCAGAAAGTTTACATACCTACGTTAAATTATCTATGCAAGTCAGGAATTGGCACCAAAACGAAGCAAACTTAGCACGTTCCAGTCGAGTGATTTGACACTTTGCGTGGTTTCATCGCCTACGCTCGTTTTCCTTCCAAAAAGTGCAGGTAGTTTTGCAGATTTCACTGTAAACCCTGGGGTTAGACTCAAAGTCAGGGCCAGTTTGGCGGGTGTCGTAAAGAGCCTCTTTAATCCACCTCTGAGCCACTGCCTGGAATTATTTCCAGGTGGTCTTCCTGGTTTGCAAACACTGTACAGTCTTTCTTTGAAAGTATGGTTTCTTATTTGACCTAAACAACTACAGTGTTGGTTTTCTCGAGGATCGCCACCATCCATAATTTTACAATATCGCACTAGTTGCTTTTATTGTACTTTGGTGTCGAATTATGGTGCGGTTCTGGGAAAGTTTACTATCGCACTCAGAACTGGCTCTCACTCTCATACCAAAGTGGTCGGTTTTTGGAGTAGTTGTCCCTCTCCTGCATTACAGAGAGCCTGGTGTTTACATTCCAAGGAGTGTTGTGGTTAGGACACGAGAATGGCTACCGCCTGTAAAACTGGGGTACGTTCGTCTGTATCCATCCACGGAACTGTTCATATAAATTAAGTTACAAAATTTCGATATGAATTTAATATATTTTATCGAGAAAATGCACAACAAATATTCTTTCTTGTGCTTATTTGAGATAAGCAAGCTACTCAAATGAAGGATATATAAGGGGTTTAAAAGAGTTTGTGAATTCCCAACTGATTATGGCTCCGATCTGCCGTTGCATTTGCTTTTTAGGGTTTTAAGTCTAAAGGCTATATGCTTTCTGGTTAACAAAGAAATACATTCCTTTACGCCATTAAAAAAAATATTGTCGTAATATTTTAAAACGGATGTTTTACACTTCATGCGAGGCATTAATAAAAGACAAATACCATGCTATTGGAATGGAAATTGTACGGCGTTAAAAAATCGCATAATTAAAAACTTTTTAAAATCGACAGACACCCTTTCTTCAAGCATAACGTTTTAAGAAACCATAAATTGCTACCACATAAGAAAAAGAAAGCATATTGTGTGCAAGTTTCCTATAAAATATATTTGAAGTTATAAGGGAATCGAAAATCAATAGAACATATGCATACTACTTGAAAGAGTAAATTTTTATGGAATTGGTTTTTGCAGGTGACTGAAAAAGTGCATTCAACAGCTGGCATCCAAGCGGGAATGACATATCTTGGGACTGGGTTGCATGCTAATCAATATTACAGCCTCCTCTAAGTGCTCCTTCCTAATCAAAGGTTCACCTTCCTGAGATCAGTCATTGGCTGTGACTCTAACCCTAATCTTACTCCTAAATCTACCTTAACTCTAACACTAACCACTGCCTCAACCTAAACATGAGCCTCAATTTATCTGGAAATTAACGCGAGGTCTCCGGAATAAGGATGAGCTGCCTATTACCACGTATTCCTACCTAGGCCCATGATAAACCTGAGGAGTTTTTTTGCCTGCAAAATGACTGGGTTTGTCTGCCGTATGACCTCAAAATATTCACCTATTTTTAGGTTGGCGGTATGGCCCTATTCCGGTGCTCGACTTAGGTGGCCATAAAAGATATCCTTGCCCCCAAAACCAGCTCCTTATTTTGCCTGACGTATAAGTTGTAGAATGTACGACATACTATTCCTTAACGCTGATGAAGTGTATAAACGTCGTCGAATTGGAGGCTGAAAGTTGTTTCATACAAATCTAGGCGTCTCTTCGTCCACTTTCGTTTATTCTCGTCCATTAAACCAAGGCCCCTTCTTCCGGAACATTACTAAAACCATTTACAATTGCTTTGCTAAGATAGTTGGACTGACACCAAAACTAATATCTCAAACGTTTTTTATCAAAGTCCATTGGCCCATAAAGTGGCCCTCATTAGACTTTTTCATATAACAAGTTTTTGGATGCAAGTACATTACCTATAGGGGCAGAATACTACTATCGCAATGACACTAAAATATTACCCGGGTCTATTTACTTACCAATAGTTTCTGAGAGCATCATTCGCCTAACAGATAATTGAATGAATATGCACTTTCTGCAACATTGTTAATCATAACTAACAAAAGTGGTAATCCCAATCCAGAAAATAAATATGGAGACTTTTGTCAGTGAAGAATTTTGACTAATATGTCTTCCAAGTGGAATAATTTAGAGAATCAAATAACCAAGCCCACAAACCCAGAATACGGGTCATATGACCTTAGGTTATAGCTGAATAGCGGGGGGTTATAATCTTGCTTATGTAAATTGAAGGCAGAACCCCAAAACACCTTAAAATAACACCCCCTACCGGCCTCCTTTTGCGTCTCATAACCCCTAGAATGATATTCAATTTGTTTCAATTGTCCCTCAACTGCCATTGCCATTAACAGACACACACACGCACCTCGAAAATACAACAATCTATGGCCTAGTAGAGTTTTTTTCACAATCGCTAGTTGAGTCTGCAAACCACCCCATGTTGTAGAGTTGCTAGGCCTCGATACGCCGGAGGGTTGGTAGTCGTGGAGATACGGTGAGTGCATACTGACAGTAACACTTGTGTGAGTCATTAAGCGTATCTGTTCTCATGTCTCGCTGCCCCTAAGACACATTTGCGGTGTGCCACCTCTAGGGGAATTCCTGTTTCAATTGTATACTCAACAGTTTCGAACAGCCTGGATAAAGACCGAAATAATCCCCACATAACTCTAATTTACTCGGTGCCTGTAGTGTTATACTGCTCGAAGTGTTTCGAACATCAAAATAAACGCGTATAACTTCTTCTATAGGAAGAATACGCAACACAAGATTGCTATTTTGGTGGGCTGGTAACTGTAATCAAAGGCACGGAGTTTTTTGGATGTCCAGGGAAAAAAGATCATTTTGCTTTCACAGATCATTGTACATTGGAGAGAAGAAGGTGGATGTCGACAAAGGTAGACTAAAATGCCTGAATTTTACAAAAACTTGACCTGTCAGTTTTTGAAAAAGAGATTGTTGCAGATTGAGTGTTCTCAAGTGTTTTCATTGTGAATATGTAGCTCACCTTGGAATAGTATGGTAGCTCCATCTGTCCTGTCACCGGCGTTGCCAAAGACAGTTTCCTTTCCGTCAAGAGGGTCCAACTTCACAATTTGCAGTCGCCGACCCTGTGTTGATGGTCCACAAACGTAGATGGCGCTTTCCAGGACTTTTTGGGGAGAAATACTGTAAAACAAACGGTTAATTTAAACCAATTATGCACCAACAGCCAAACGGCGTTTACCTACACTGCCTAAACTGCCAATTAAGATTTTAAAATGCAATTTGGATTACGAATTATAACTAAAGTGGAATCGTAATATTTATTATCCTGCAGCATAATTTAATGATATTTCAAACACACCGAGTTACGAGCTTCTGAACGAACGGCTATATGGCTTCCAGAAAAAAAATCACACTCGGTTCAAAATGAATACTTACTTAATGTTAATTTTTTCTGTAGATTTTCGATGCCCTCAAGAATTCAAATATATTTTCTAGGAAATGCAAGCAAAAATACGCTTTCTCTCGCTCAGTTGATAGAAAATCACGCCTTCTTTAAATCTTTCACTCAAAAAGGCTATATTGGGGTTTAAAAAGTTTCCAATTGTAAAATGTTTTAAAACTGCATAATGTCGATTCAAATCGCCTCATATCAGTCCGTTTATTTAGGTTCCGTATGAATATGGTACGATTCAAATCCACGGCGAAATTATACGAGCACTAAGCGTTATCTGCCTAACGACATAAATGGAATGGATGGTATTCCTTTCGCAAAAGGCATATGGATTGTAGACTGAAACCTCTAAACGCAAGTGCAACGGCGGATTGGGCTCCAAACTATTCGTAAATTTGAAAACGTTTTAAAAACCACAAGATACCCGTTTTTTGAGTACAAAATTTTGGGAGGATGTGATTTGGTAGCAAACGCGCAAAAGAAAGGGTAATTTTGATTATGCTTTTCCTAAAAATTTATTTGAATTTGTAAGAGCATCAAAAATCTTTATCAAAATGCACATTACGTGAGCATTCAGTCTTATCGAGTGAGTTTTTCCAGGAAACCGAAAAGGTATTCGTTAAAAAGCCGACATCTTTGGTTTATCGGAATTATCTTGGGATTATGCTCAGATGTATTATGTATTACAAGTCCTCTTAAAGAATCATTCCTCGTCTAAAGCACGTAAAATTTTGATTAACATTGCATGACATCCCTCACTGACTGTTATTTTGAAAACCCAGACTCGTGGGCAACTGCAGGTTGGCGTCAAAAGTATTAAGGAATTAAAAACTGTTTAAAAATAGCTAGAGGTACCTTTTTAAAGGCAAAAATTGAATGGAAGGTAATTTGCTATCACATGAGCACAATAAAGTATAAGCTTAAATATGTTATCGAGAAATTATATTTGAATTTATAAGGGCACCTTAAATAAAAGGGAAGGTTATACTACTTAATTAGTCTTACTGCCGGCTGCCATTTTTGCCGACGGCCGGAAGGACAAGCAATAACAGGCCGGCGCTCTGGCTTAACTAAGTTAGCTTGCAATTATGCTGTATAATAGTCAGTATTACAAACCTACCCAAGTATTCCGTTCTAATCGAAAACACAGTTCAGAATTGCAATTACTATTTCATGCGAAAGGCCAGCTACGATACGTTGTCTTACATATACCTTAGATCACTATGCTTCCCTGTTAGACCGAAGACCCGTTGTGTGAATCCGCCCATAGATGACGCCGAGTAGTGATAGGTATGAACAGCAGAGTTAGGCACAGGCATCAAACAGCCCTTTGGTTCTGTAAGACGCTAGTATCGAGCAATGCAAAATTCAGCGCAGATGGAATAACAAGCCGAGATCGGCCAAATTCCACTTCAGTCTGGGCTTATTAATGTGGGTTACCCCTGAACTCCATCTATATGTAGATGGGGTATCGATTTGCCACCAAAGAATCCGCCTCCAAGACTCTGCGGAGCTCACGAAACTTCGGCGCAAACTCCCCATGACTGTCGGGCACTTCAGTCTCTGTGTAAAACCACACTGAAGCACATAAACTGTAGCCTACATCCCTAAGACTTTAGCCACATATCTTGAAGCCCACATATCTGAGGCCCACATATCTGGAAGCCCATCTTGTAGCCTACATCCCTAAGACTTTAGCCCACATATCTGGAAGCCCATCTTGGCATTTCGCAGTCATTCTTGGCAAACATCAAACAAATGGCCAACTTATAACAAAATTCTGTCTGTAAATTTAGATTTTTTTAATTCCCTCCATATTTTTGCGTAGTTCAAAAGGGAAGCAGACTACCGAAGGAAGTTGCTGAAGTTGGACATCTTCCTGGCTAAAGAGTACCTCTTGTCCAGTGCGGCTCCCATCTACGATTCGTCTGCCGTTGGTGAAGAAAAAAATTGCCGGTCACTACAAGAAGGTAAAGAAAATAGTGCATGAATAAACTTATCTGTAGTCAGTTTAATCTTGTGCAGTAACCCCACATTCAGAAGCAAAGTTTTCAGTCGTCGAGCCAGAGCCAAGACGCACTGCCTGCTACGGGATTTTGTCTCACCTGCGTTCTTTCGTGGAGTCAACTACCATCAAATCTCTGATGTTCGTTGATGAACGCTCATCCATCACTAACGGCATTCACCCATCCCGTTCTGCCTTGGTGCTCACTCTCAAGCCCTACCAGCAGCCGCAAAGCAGCAAGTATCCTAGGCAGATTAATAGAGCCGGCAAAGCCAAGGGAAACTGGAACGGCCATTTCTGGCTCGTGGTGCAGTGGGTACAGCGTTGAACTTCTAACCAACCGGTCGCGAGCTCAAGCCTCAGGTTGTGCAGCACCTGGGGTTTGGAATGACTGACTGATGATGACAAATGAGCCAGAAATGGCAATTTCAGTCTCCCTTACCTTTGCCGGCAATATTCATCTGCCTTAATCGATGATGCCTTACCTAAATTTTCCACAACCATTCGAAAGTAAAGGTTACCTAACTGCGAAATTCTACTTCATTCAAGCGCTGCACGCGCCTGTCGCCCATTTACCCCAGCCAAGCCGGCAAAGCCTTCACGAGTTTGTAACGGAAGCCCAGTCGTCTTTCCTCTTTGGTCTTCGACCCTCTGACAGCTTGTTCCAAATAGGTAGAAGTACTCGACTAAGCGCGCAAAATAAGTAGAACGTTTATGTTTATGCCGGAAAACGTTCCACAGCCAGAACTGCATAATGGCAAGGGGGTACAAACTAGAGGGCATCCAAACGCAAATCCATTTCTCTGTCCCCCAAGGTTCCCATCTATAACATTCATATGCATGTCAGCTTGTAGGCGTACGAACTTGAGAATGGAGTGCTTCACAAACATATGCAATGACTCGTTAGCCAGAGAGGAGGGGCTGAATGTGAGGGCAAAGCTGGACAGAGCACCTGGGCAGGGTGCAATGGTAGGGAGGTTATCACAAGTGAACGTTTGTCAAGGAGTCACAAGCGGCATTGTCACCTTTTAATCTCCTCAGAAATTTACTTGTGAATTGGATGTAAATTCTCCCACACAAACCCTCTCAGGTTGGGTCCTAAATTAGCTACTAACCGTCTCGCGATTATGGTAAGGGAATCAGAAGAAGGGCATATCACTAGGAAGTAAAAAGTGTGCAAGGGGAAGAAAGACGACAAAAGTTCACATGCTGAAGACATCTCGCGCGTTCTTCAGCTACTCTAGTACACAAGCCTGAACGGTTGCCTGATAAGGCGCCATTCGAATGCCTAACAATTAACTCTAGTAAATGTCAAAAAGGCGGGAACGTCCATTTATGACTCATTTTTCTCGTGCGTAAAAAAATTAAAATGGTACGTTTAACGTTATGAATACCCAGTCAAACACAAACCCTATGTTAAGGAAGTTAGGTTTATTGCTGCTTACGGCAAGCGGGGTAGATTTATGAGTATGCATTGTAATTGGAATTGTACCCATCAAGGATGGTGATACAATAATTTTTCGGTTGTCGTTGAAAGGGTGTGGAGTCTCGGTTAACTCAAGAGTCGTATGCGAAAGTTTAGTTTTTCGGCCCTCTTTCAAAAAATGAGCTATGACAGCCAGAGAGCAGGTGAAAAGCTAGGAGCCGTCATTTGAAACGAAGTATTTTCGGACTCACCCTTGCTTTGTCCTGGTATAAATCTTATAGGAGGCACACGATCAGGAATAATTCCTGGCCAGCCAATTCTCCTTAACGAACTTTCCATATTTTTGTCTAATTTTCACCACGTAAACTTGGTGTGAATGGAAAAAGGTGCAAGGATGAGGCTGATTACGTCATCCTCACTAAAATCCTATTGGCACGTAGATCACCATACTCCGGTGGTGGTGATGGTGGTGGTGGTGTTTCTCCTCTTCATACCCGACGGATAAGATGCAGCAAGTGGATCTTGGAGATTTATTACATTATATATATATATATATATATATATATATATATATATATATATATATATATATATTGAATAGCTGAGGTAGAGTGCATTCCGAGATGATATAGTGAAGAAAAAAGGGGCTCGTCGGAAAATAGAGTTATACTCGTGAATTTTCAAGTTGGTCACACCAACCCGTCGTCAGACGAAATGAACAGAGGAGAAATGAAATGGTCAGATGACCAGTTTGTGCTACAGGACAAACAAGGACAGACAACCAACTGGGGTGTGAGGAATGGGTACATAATTGGAGTGGGGGCCGGTTAGGGGGGGGGGAGGCTGTTAGGGTTCCCTGTGTCGGAGGCGAAGGGGGATGGCGAGTAAATGTGACTGCAGACGGTAAACTTAATTGTCGACGATGCGGGATGGGGACAGAGGTGTTTATAGTTTCAACTGTATATATATATATATATGGGTTATCCAGGCTTGTGAAGCAACTCTTAAGGATTGATAATCGCTCGATGTCCTAAGATTAACGACTTTGGTCATTATAAAGTGGACTTGGGGGCACAAAATTTGCATCGGGGATTCTAAGAAGCCTGGCTGGGCATAACAACCACAGTTTGATCTCCGCCTTGGATTGCTTTTTAGTCCTACTGTGGCTGTGTATTTATTCCATAAGTCTGATTCGTTTGTGGGAAAGGAAGCATAACTTGTGTACGTAAATTAGACTGATGTGAATTCAACCGAAATAACGGTTACTGATGATGACCAGCGTGTCCTCGCGATGACTAGCATGGCCGAAGCCAAGATTGGAATTCAAATCACCATAGCGTTGCAGGTCTTGCTGAAATGCTATTCGACCGTTTGAAATCGACAATTTATCTACCTAAACATCACGTAGAATCTATACGAAGCCCTATTACTGGTAATGTTGCTCTAAAACCGAGATGCGTAAACTGACCGGCAGCACTGAGCAAGGGAGCTAAGTCGGTGTACCCAAACAGCCTTCAGAAGACCCCGAAAAGGAAGTGATTAGAGCATATGTAGGATACCCGGTCACTGTACTGGCCTCGCCTGTTTGACACCCATTCAACTTCGAATTACTTTCCTCTCTGCTGAAGTCAACACGTCGACACACTAGCGTAGAGCCAAACGCTTTTTCCACTGGGGCACGTGTAAGTACAGGCATTTATAGAAGGCACGAGGACAGAGTGATGACATCAAAAAATCCGTGTCAAAATCTGGGGAAATTTTCACACCAGAGTGAGGGGCAAGGAGTTCTGTTAGGATAAATGGAAAATCGGTTTTTAAGAATACCAGAACGGTGGATGCCATAGGCAAACAGAAAGAGGAGAAGACAGGGAAGCACAGAAATTATGCTTTAACTGGTCAACCGTTGCATGTCTACGCTGCCAGCCGACATTCAGGGTCATGAGTGGGCTAGTAGGATACCCGCGACGTCACCCCACAAAGGCACGACCAAATCAAACATTCAAAGATCAGTCCTTCAGAAAAGATGAAGGTTATAAAGGCATATTCCGGAATTTAGTAGGCCTAAGCGGACAACTGCGCACTCAGAGGATGATCGGCAACAGGAAAATGGGTCTAATCGGTGAAACCGTAGGACAAAATGGGTGGCACTGATGCTTCAGATCCTTAGTTCAGCCAACTTGTTTGTTCTTTTGGCCTGTTTTGGGACATTTTAGGACCACACTAATATGCCGAATAGAAGGTACGGGGGTAAAAGGTCTAGCCAGCTAAGGTGTCTGCTGTCTGCTCCAATCGACCCATCTCAGTCGTGCCACTGGCCTAAAATAGCAGAGTGAGTGAGTGAATGAGTGAGTGAGGACAATCAAGCGCGGCTCTGCCTCAGTACATTTTAAGCGTGAGGGGTTAGAAGGTTATCAACTGACAGGAGAAGTTGAGCCCTGGAAATGACAACTAAGTTTTGATGCTAGCAATCCTCACCGATACCATATGCGAGTGAGGGAAGTGTGATTCGTAGTGGCTGGGTGACTAGTGCATCTACCGCGCCGAAAGAACTGGGCCAATACCTGATCAACTATGGCGTTCGAAATAATCTTTAGTGGTCTTCTATTGAGTCAGCCCCTTTGGAAAAACGTCTCGACACGACACCGGAGACCCTCTTAGAGGGAGCTGCTAACAACACCTAGCCTTCCCTAGAATGAGCCATCAGGGTTCTTCAAATCTAACACAGTGTTACACAAGGCCTACAAGGAGCACCACCGACTGCGATAAGGGTTGCCATTTTCGAACTATACAGACTTCTTCACACGGGGCAAGGCCTTCGCCGACGTACCTTGCTTACGACTAAGGTAATTTACCGCTCTTGTATAGTTGCGCACGTGCTGCGCTGTTTGCAATTGGCAGCTCACATGTCGGAAGTAACTGAACAGTGTTCCATCCTGCAGTATAGTAGGTGTGTGAACTTTACGCTTGAGTAGGTTTGAACTCTTTTTCCCATTGCAATGGCAATGAGAAGAAATTATGTCCAGAAACAACCCAGCTACAGAATTCTCTTTAAAAAAGACTGCATATTACCGACTGGTGCGCAGTCGAAATACTCGCCTCTATTTTAAATAGTCCATACTTTGACGATGACGTCTACTGAGTGGAAAAATTATGTGCGTTAAAAGAAGACACTCTGACTTTTGAAAAATTAAACAATCCCAGATATAGCCTAGAAGATTTTCAACAGAGATAAGGGAGACCGAAAAAGCCAGCTCAGCCTAACTAAGTACCTGTTAGCTGGCAGCGCTGCTCTAAACCCAGGCCGGGATCATCTAAGACATGAAGCCAAATGTTTCACTGTTGACAGATAGGCGTCAGCTTATAGACCGGGGTCAGTCAGCTGTATCGGTAATATTGCCAGAAGTGGCTGGTTAATTCGCCCCAGGGTGAAACCTATCTTATTTAACTCCTGTACTTCGCGAATCCATCGTGTCAATTTAAAATGTGGAGCCTACTTTGTATTTTAAGGTATATTTAGCTTCCAGCGGTTTTATTATACCTTATGCAAGGAGGATGTCTGAACAAGACTCGAGCTCACAGTATCTTGTTGAAACGATGTCAGTCGATGTAAGACAGCGTTTCTTTTCGACTAAAACGCCTTCAAATGACACTTCTAAAAGTGAGCACGTAACGTTTTGGACAGCAGTTGGACGAGTTACTTTCATAGCAGACAGCCCAGTCATAAGACGACCGCCAAAAGCATCACCGTTGCAAGTATTGACAGCCTGCCAGTACTGAGAAATATCGGACTCGTTTACACAGCTCATTGTATTGATTGACCTACTCAAGCCTTGTAACACTTACAAGTCATGACAGTGATAGCTGTAAATGTGTCCAGCGCAGAACACGGGCCTGGCATCACAAACCCACAGATTTTACCTTAAGGTTGGAGCAAGTTGAACGAAATGTGAGTTTCAGAGAAGCTTCATCAGGACAACACCCCTGTGGACATTAAAGAAGGCACAGTCGAGAGGGGAGCAAATTTGTTTGTTCTAATTTTTTTTTATTTCAAAATGTAACACCGTATGTACGAAATGGAACCCTAAACGCGTGAGTCGTTGTGCTGTTATAAATAATAAATACCAGCGTTGTCTGTCAGGTATTTCAGAGTAAAAAATCCTTCTTTCAACATATTTTCAGGCCTAGGTTCTGCCAGTGTAAGTCACTAATGTGCCTAGAAAATTTCAATCACGGAAAGCATGGTTCAAAAGGATACTCTAATTTTGTAAAATTTGAGTTTAAAAATGAACCTGAAACACTAGACACTTTTAACGGCAGCTGAACATGGCATAATAGTAGCCTAATTCAATTGCCGGGTTCTGTTTTCATACTGACAATACGCAGTTTCCACTTGCCCAAAGTGCCCGAATCTTTCGGTCCTGCAATAAAAGGATTGCCCCCTAACAAGATATTTTACAGACTTTTTAACAAAAACCAGCATTTATAGCAATGTGGGTTCTTTTGAAACGTACCTGCACAATCCTCCTGCGTCGACGGAAACACCGTCTCTGAGGCAGTTATGTCAAGCCATGTGTAGTTGACGCAGTTGCCGGAACTCATTTCTCAGTGGCTCAATGAACGGAAGCCAACCGGTGGCGTCGCCCACCCACGCCTCAAAGTGAAAAAATATTCATGTTATAGACGTGACCTGCGGCTAAGTAGTTACGAACAGCAATACACATGGAACGAATCAGGTATTCTCGCTCTCTTTATGTTCTATTTCGAGTTCACCCCAAAACCGTAATGTAAATATTCAGCACTAGTTTAACTGAAGCATTTCATAGCAAAGATGCGCTTTCACTTTCGATAGTCTCACCTTTTCAACCACCCACATAAAGGCTATTATGGCATAAGGCCAGGTCACAAGGGGCCGAAAGGTTAAGGGTAGCATTTGCGGATGAAAAGGTGATGATTCTTTAAGACCCTTCAAAATATACCCGCTTGCAAAATTAATCTCTTAAGCTTCGGAAGTTAAGTTCCGTTCCAGAGGTGAGGTTTGAACTACCATACTGTTTGGGCAGGGGACAGCTGAAGGCTGAGTGCTGTGTACGTCAATGATACTGCTGTAAGTACTCCAACGATGCTTAACCCAAACTCGGGCAGTTTTTACTTGGCTGCCCCAATAAAAAATGTCTTCTTCTGTTGTTTCGGATGTTTCCGACTTCCAAACCAAGCACTGAATAATTATCACCATCCATTTTTGGAGGAGAAGCTAAGGAGTAGAGACAGCAAGCTAAGCAAAAGACTGACGGAGACTTACACAACAAAACAGTAGAATTAGTGAAGGTATATATGCGCAGAATATTCGTAAAAATACGCTAGGTAGATATTACTCACAAGTGTCAAGTAAAATCAAGCTACAGTCCAAAGAAATACTGTTTTTCCATTAGCATAAAAAGAACACAATTATGTCAATAAAAAGGGATTTTTGCTCCTCATAACTCAGCCTAATATGTATAAAGCAGAACAGTCTAGAAGATAATAGCTATCAGGTAACCTCTAACTAAATAGTGTCATTCTTCAGCGATATTGGCTAGTATCTCCCTCATGGAGTGAACGTATTTCTTCGTTTTCTGCTGGACTGGTTCTTGGAATTCACATATTCACCTATATCGACATTTCTTAAATACCGCCCACGTACGGGCGTTGGCTATCTCCCCAGGTAACCTATTCGTAGTGAACATCTTATCCAACGAGCTTCTGAATGCATTCGTGATTGATAAACTAGGGAAAAGAATCCACGGAGTTTACAGTGAGTGACTGATCTCATGCAAAGGGCACTGAAATTCTGAAATGTGTTTACAATGTGGAGAGATTATAAGATTAACGGTCGTACAGCCTAATGCGTACAGCGTACAACCTATCGTCCGTAAAAAGTATGCTTGGGAAAAAATGACTACGTAAGTAGTAGGTATTAGCGTATTGAATTCGCTGCCCTTATGAATTGAAATATTATATAAAACGTAAACAAAGGAATTTTCTATTGTACTCATTTGGTAGAAAATCACATCGTCTCTATATTTTTCACTAAAAGAAGGGTATATCTAGATTTTAAAAATTTTCCCAATCCCCAACTATTTTCGAGCCCAATTTGCTATAGGGTTTATGTTTAGGGTTTCCAGTCTAAAAACTGTATGCTTTTCGGGTAGGTAAAAAGAATTATTTCTCCATGCCAGTAAAAAGACACCTTAAAGGTTTCCTAAAAGTTTGCGATGAATGTGGACTGTGTTATGTACTTCATGAGGCTCTTTAAGAACCTCATAATTATAAATTTCTTAAAACCGAAAGCTAGCATTTCTCCGAGCATAAAGCTTAAAGAGGACGTGGTAAGCTTTCCATTGAGTACACAACAGGAGGCTTTTATGCATGTTTCCCATAAATTATACTTGCATTTATAACCGCAGCAAAAACAATAGAAAAGACTGCATATAACGTTGGTTGGTATTTTTTTACCAAGTATACTTTTTACGAGCTGCAGAAAAGTAGTGCATTCAAAAGCCGACATACTGTTGTGTCCGAAATATCTTCGCAGTAGCCCATACGATAGATAATATTACAATCCCACTTAAATAAACTTTCCTAGTCGTATAGGCATTTCAGAATTTTGGTTAATTTTGCATGAGATCGGTCACTCACTGTATATGTGTACTTACCTTGATAGACGTGATCGGGGTCTACAGAATCTACCCTGATGTAATGCAATTCTCGTTGAGAGCTTGAAACAGTGGTCTCGCTGAAAAGTTGAGGCCGTTCCGGGCATTCCGTTAGAGCTGATTTAATAGTTATTAAAAAAGTTTCGTTGTGTAGCCTTTCATTTCTCCTGAAACCTCAAAGTCATTCATGAAGCATGAGAACTAACTGGGTGAATCTTATTCAAGATTAGGGTGGAAGAGACATACGTACAGAGTACTGAAATTCGTTTGACTACATTGGATCTTCGGTTGATAAAGAGCTCTAGTGCAGCAAGTAAGCATTTTTCCGACGTTTTTTTCCAGCCGAACAGGAATCGTCGTTCCTCGCCATTCTTCTAGTTTACCTGCATTTTTGTTTGAAAACTTGGCATTCTGTATTGGGGATCAGCTCATGTATGGCATCTGCAGGCGGGTTTTTAAGCTCATCAGTCATTGCTTCCAAGCCACGCATCAGACGACTGACCAGCTGGGAGAGGGAAAAGAGAGAAAGGTCGACAGCACTCAGCGCATAGTCTTCACCACGAAAAAGCTGACGCGCTTGAATCTCTCATGGTGCGTTAAAAGTCATGGCTTGGAAAGCTGCCAACTGACGGGATGACTCGGTTCTCCTCTCAGGACGGAGATTCAGACGGCTTCGTAATGTGGGCTCTACGGCACTTGAGATCCGAGGAGTCCTCCTCGTTGCTTCTAGGAAATTCTGGTCCCTCTGTATGTGAACCAGGTCTGTATGGCACGCGCATTCGGGCTGTCTAGCTCTGCCAGGCACTGCGCCCGATCGCGCCTCCGGTAGTCTTAACACCGGGCTCAGGTGGGTGAGGGGAGGATAAAGCGTGCTGCGCAAGTCTCCGTCCCTGCGCCACCTTGTTGTGGGGTCCCAAATGGCCCTCCTCGGTAATCACAGTCGGTGAGTTCTTGCCACTTTCCGTTGACACTTTAAAGTACCGTATTGCCAAAGTAACTCGTCGCAACATCTGTTATACTGTCGTACTTCAAAGCAAGACACTTTCTTCTCACGGCATAGCGTGCATGGTCCCGGTTGCAGCCCCGCAAGGTTAACAAGGTAAAATAAGCAGCCTTGAAAGATTAAATCGACATTCAGACAGTATTGAGCAGTTCTGCAGACGACTATATTTACGCGGATGCCACCCTTTCCAGAAGTAATATGCTCTTACGGCGATTGCCTCGTGAGATTCAGTTAAATTTGTTTCTACTGTGCGGAAAATCTTGCTTATTTTTTACTGCTCCACTGACTTTAATTAACTTAACATCGGATTTTCAATAAGAGCTCCTGGTATGAATGCGGGCGTTAACAGTTCGATTCGTTTCTTCTTGAGAGCACTTATCCTTTTTTAGCCTTTTTTGCCCCTTAACATGTCAACTTTGTCGATACACCCGCAAATGGGAGTCCCAGGATTCAGTTGAGGAGAGTTTGATACGAGCACTGGAAAAAATATCTTTATGCGCCTGACATTTCGGATTCATGCTTGCACCCAGCCCCAGAGACGGCATCAGATAAGGGTACTTCATGCACGTGGGGTCCAACTATTTGCAGGATGCAGTCGCTATGCTACTTAATGCCTAGGACAAGTAACAGCTCCCCTTTCACCAGATCGTGCAAAAGCTTTTTTACTCGCCGATGCAAACAAAAGTTCCAGCTCTCCTACTGCCCTGCCTGTACAAAAGGAAATTTATAAGGGCCGAAAAGGGCTCCCACTCCCGGTAAACTTACGCAGAACAAAGGTGGGCTGGATTTGGAAGTGGTCCTAGATAATTTACTTATATGCGTTTTTGACATTGAGCGGGCATACTAACTTTGCATTTTCTTCAGACACAGTCAGAAAACACGCAAACAACATTAGAGCTTTTGAGGGGGTTTCGGTGCCTGGGAATTTGCACAGTAAACAGTAAACGTTACATAAGCAGCGTCATAAGGGTAGTTTAAGCTGCATTAGGAAAAAAAAGCATAAAATTGTGGGACTAAAATCTATAGGGCAATAAGAATTAATTCTAGTATCTTTCAAACCTTGAAAGCTAACCGTGTGGATCAAAGAAAATTCGAGAAAACAAGAATGACCACTGTCCCGAGGAGGCAAATATCACGTACACGTCTAGAGTGACGCTGGCAAAGGCCGTCATTGCGAGGGTTCCAAATCAAATTTAACCTTTAGACGATTACCTGGTACCTAAGAGCATTATCATCATCCACTAGTCATGTCTTCCTGAACAGGCTGCAAGTTATGAAACTGAAGTTTTACTTATTCCTCAAAAAGAGAACATTCTAGAAGTGGAGTGCTGGCTTCTGGATTTAATCTCTTCCGCTCACTTGAGTTGACCGCATTCTCAGAAATAAGTACTGCCTAAGTGATGTCTGTTTTTCCATTGTCTATTTGCTAGGCTGGTCTGCACCTAATCCTTTTTCCCTATGAAAGCCGACAAAAGTGTTAATCTTTTGGATCCACACCTTTAGCCGGTCGCTTGTTCGCGCTAAAGCACAACAAGAACTGCCGTATGCATGCATGTGACAGTTAGCTCAGTTATTAAGGCTAGCACGCCGCCTCAGTAGGCCGGAAATTCTCAAGAGTCAGCTTGTACAGATCGTCCTATCTCAATGGACTTGACGGATGCAGTAAACGAGCCTGAGTGCATTCTGCAAGCCAAGGGTATTCAAGCCTGCTGAATGACAATTGTTGTGACCCTGAGGCATGTAATTTCAATCCAAAATATACAGTACGTGTCCTACCTCATGGATTTCATGAGATAGGGCATGTTATGCGAAATCAGTCCACACAGCGTCCCCAAAGTTTTACAGGAGTAAAAAGCGACCGTTTTAAAAAGAAGGCATATTATTGTTTAAAAATTAGTATTGCATTGTTTAGAAATACTACTTTTTAGAAAAGCGGCAAATTTCAAAAACAGGAAAAATCGGGTTAGCTAATTAACCTGTAGTTGTACATGGACAGAATGCTTTTACATGTAAACAAACGAGTAAATAAAACACCACTAGTAGATTGACTATTGAAATTAGTCCTTTAGTGTATATTCCATGGCATTAGTCCTCCAGATTAAGGGCATTTTAAGGTATGGCCGTTACCAAACATCCTAAATTTCGAGTATATATTCCAATACGGTTTTACGAGAATCGGCGGTTTCTTCTTCCGTTGATACATTATTTAAGATGCGTTTGACTAAGGCAAACAGATTTTCGCTTGATTGCGCTGACAGAGACGTCACGGGAATAAAATATTTCATAAGCTGACATGCTGAAAGACTTGTCAATGAATAACAAAGTTAAATGGAATTGTTAGGTGAAATCGTAACCACACCATTTTCTGCATATAAAGAGGACTTTCCTTGTGTTAAATGTCTGCATAAGTATTTCGGGTGTTGGATTGCGATGAGTTTCAAATTGTCCTTGACATGGTGGATGACGAGGATGACATTTCATGACTGTATATTGAACTACAGTAGATTGCCTATCTTATGAAATGTTACCCGAAATTCTTAAAGGAGTTTCCTATTCGAAAATATCACTTAATCAGAGTTATTATACTGATAATCATGCAGCTTAATCTCCAGATATTTCAGTCACGTGAGAAGACCGGCTTTTGACGAGCTTCTTTCTGACCTCCTGTAAAAAAACATATTCGGTACAAAATGGATACTTTAGCGGTATGCGTTTTTCTTATTGATTGTCAGTGTTTTTATAAATTAACATATATTTCATAGAACAGATGCACAAAATATCCTTTCTTCTACTCGGTTGCTAGTAAATTACGCCTTATGTGAATTTTATACTTGAAAGAAGGGCATCTTTCGGTTTAAAACAGATTTTCATAACTGTCGACTTATTTTGAACCCTACCGGCCGTTGCATTTGCACTTAAGGTTTCCAAACTACATGGTGTATAAATTCTGTCTAAGGAAAATCAGATATTCCTCTACGCTATGAGGAACAGATCACATGGTTCTCGTAAGCTTTAGCCATGGATGTAGATCGAGTTGCAGACTTTATAAGCAACATTAAAATGTTGAGGGATACGATTTATTATGAAGGAACATTTAACGATCTTAAAAATCGCATAATTATAAGTTTTTTTTAAAACGGAAATATGCCCTTTCTTCAAATATAAAATTTGAAGAAGACGTGCTTTGATACCGAGCAAGTATAAAAAGGAAGATTTTTATGCATTTTTTCTATAAAATATACTTGAATTTATAAAGTAATCGAGGATCAACAGGAAAAACTCACAGCACTTAAGTAGTCATTGTTTCTAATGTGTAGTTTTTGCTGGCTGCCGCAAATAACTTATTTAAAAGTTGGCATCCTGAAATGACTGAAATATGTTGGGATAAGGCTGCATGTAATTAATGTTATAACCCTACTTAAGTAGTTTTTGCAAATTGAAAACACACTTCAGCATTTTGGCTGACGTTTCATGAAATAAAAAATGTACTATGGGCGCGTTTCAAAAAGGTCACGGACCAGTCTGTTTGTTCAACATAACAGGCGGTCAGACGGGGGCAGAGCCATGAGATACGGTTTTGGGAAGAAAAAGTGATAAGCTGTTGTATGGGCAAGAACGCAATCTGCAACTCAACTCAGTGGAAATCCCAACGCAACCCTAACTCTATCCATTGTGCTCGTTACCGGGTCACAAACTATTTCGTTGGCCCTAAGAGGACCGAATTATCGGGTCAAATGACAACTTTCCAAGCGGCGACTAGTAGAACGCCGCAGTAGTTTCAGAACGCATCCGTTTTACTTTGGTAATCAAAGATCGCGCGGAGCGGGTCTCATTCTTACTCCCGTCAAGGGCCCGAATGAAAGTGGGTCAAATCGGTTAGGAATGATATCGCGCATACTGGTCGGCATGAGGTAAAGCCATCGGATCACGCAATCTGCACACTTGTCGAGGCAACAAACTATTGAGCGACCTTTCTAGATCGGCAACGAAAGTTAAGCCTAACGAAAATACGGATTAGGTTTAGGATTAGGTTGGCGCTCTCCTTGGCTTCATTTAGCTCCATCGATAAAAATCATATCCCCACCGGTCTCGTATTGCTCGCTGACCTATCCTCTGTTCCCTGAGTTGGGTCACATGCTATGTTCTTGGGACTGTGTGTGCAGGCAAGGTTACGAAATGACACGGGGATATGACCTGCCAAATTCCATGGGCCTTGTTCTAATTCCCCCGAACGCTGGAATTATTGGTGAAGCTAGGGTTAGGGTTAGGGTTAAGGTTCGTTTGAAGGTTAAGGTAGATTCAGAGTTGGAGTTATGATTAATGTTAGGGTTAGAGTCAAGCTTATGATTAGAGTTAAATTTTGGGTCAGGGTTAGTGTTGACGTTAGGATAGGGACGTGCAGAGTTCCTATTTCCGTGTCTCAATGGATGTGCTTCTATATTCACACGGCAGTGGCGTTTCACATAACTGTTTGAAGAAAGGTGATTTTTTAAATTTGCAATTGGATCTCTGATTGAGAGTCCACACAGGCGATAGCACAGCGAGAGGCAGCCAGTGGTGCTGAATGCATGCAGACCAGAACAGGGAACCTTGCAATGATTTGTTCCGACGTAATTGCCCCGGAGAGCCACTCATACATTAACCCATAGCCTTGACAGATCCAGATGCCACCCTGTTTCTCAGGCCCCAGAGACTTCGGTCAAACGCTTCTATGCAACGCAGGACGGTTCAATTGGACAGGGCTGACCATCCCAGTCTCCGCTGTCTTCGTTGCTTCTCATGTTTTACACGAATCCAGACTATATTGGCATAGCAAACAGGAAACAGTTTGACTGCCGTATACATGCTTTGCCTCGAAAGCTGACGATGATCGTAAATTTCACACCAACTGCACCAGCAACATACTCGCGCAAATTATAATTTAATTATCAACCCCACCCTTTCGTGTGTCCCTGGCCCGGCCCATCTCCGCGGAATTCTTTTTGTTCTTTGTGTGCCAGTTACTCAGAGGAGATGGTGAATACTGCACTCCGAGAAACGCCCCGTAGTGTGGGGGCTTCCTAAAGGTTGGCTATGTCCTCGCGAGTTTATAAACGGGGACAAAGCATCATATTCCAAGACGATATTGGGCGTGGCTTAAAAATCTGCGCAGCATTGCCGGGAGATGCTCCTGATAGACAGCCCTATTAGTCACCTACGAAAAACGCTTTCGCGCAGAGGGGTGATCAAAAAAATGTAGTTGCTAAAGCAAATCAGGAATTGGTTGAGGAATTTTTTGGTACCGCCTCAGAACTTCGAAGAGGGTCTTGCAAAAAGTGTACAGGCATAAACTGGCCCTTTACTTTGAGCTATCACGCACTGAACCTTATATCAAAAACAGGTCAACAGACAGTGTACACCTCAAAAGGTGAAAAATCGATTAAAATCTTTAAAAAACTCTTAACCATGGACATGTAGTTAAGTTGGGCTCTAATACTGACAAATATACAACAAAATCGGAAAAAAAATTGACAGTGTAATTCCAGTAAGAAGCAATTTGTTGATGAGGTAAACTAGGGAAATGCAAATCGCACAGCCAGGGTACTTTCATTCAGGGGAGGGGGGGTGGAGCTGCGGATCTCACGGATCCCGGTAGCTCAGATGGTAGAGCGTTTGACTCGATTTCAAAGGGGCAGTGGTTCGAAGCTGTCTCAAGTTAAAGGCATTCTAAACGTGGGATCTGCGTTTTAACAGTCAGCATTATCAACATATAATTTCTATTTACTCTTATTGCTGGCCGATAGGACGTCTGGTCGATATGTGAGAGTGCAAGGGTCACTTTCCATGCTGAAGACACTATAAATACACTTTTTTAAAGAAGACCTCGACAAATGGCTTTCTGAAAAGCAAGAACCCTGAACGTACTTGCAAATAGAAGGTGGTTCAAGGAAAGAATGCAACTCTACCGCTTCACAGAATCGGCAAATCCATTGCCTCAGACGTGATCGGTTTCTTCCAACGACTGGAAATTTGCTGGCATCTTCCTTACTAACTATCCGCTCTTTTTCGTCAATAATGTAAATTTCATCTTACACGATAAAACTATCGCTTTTAGTGGCCATTTTAACATCCAAATATATTTCATGAGCTGTGTGGTTTGTACTTAAATGTCCGAATGCAATCTTTCCTAAATACTTGCATAGTTTAAAAATGACCATAGTTCTTCATTCTTTCGGTGATCATGGTATTTGTATGGGAGGCAGTCATTTTCTCATCTTTATGGCAAATTTAGCTGAATGGGTTGTCAACGTTTCCTAATTAAAACTCAAGAAGCTAGCCTGCTTATAGAGCGAAATACGGTGGCTACATTTTTCTTTAAGGTGACAGTAAATACCCTCACAGCTGATCTCGAAGTGAAATAGCTGGTAGTAATAACCAAGAAGGAAAAGGGACATCGAAGTGATCATTTCGGACTTTATGAAATGTCATTTACGACCAGCTGTGGTCTAGCGGCAGGTCGAGAGCACCTGCTTTTTAAACTCGGATCCTATTTTGCCAGAAGGCTCAGCTTCAAAGTTTCCCTAGAGCTTTATCTCTGTAGGGCAGTCTTCGAAAATGGAGCATTTATGCTTCTTCCTTGCTGTAGTGTTAGCTCGACTTACTGGAGCAATTCAGCCCCAAAAAACCAGGTTTTCCCTGTAAAGCCTTCATTTCGTCCACGTGTCAGCTTGATGAGTATTCAAAGGCTCAAAAAACTTAAGGGCATCAATCTCAGTCCCCAAAATCTTGATTCAGAGTTGAATAGGTCGATTTTTGGATCTCTCCTTCCCCCGACTGCGCAGCTTCGTGTGAGTCCTCTAGAGGCCATCGATTTGAATCCAACGTCAACTAAATTCGGTGCTTCCACCTTATTAAATTGCAGCCGTTGTGCACACGTCATTGCTGAGTCATACTGAGCACCCGTGACAATCTAAAGGACAGTAGACTTGCTAGCGAATTACATGTCAACCGAAAATCTGAAATGTGTCTTTGATGCGAAAAAAAATACTTAAGTCGGTTTTACAGTAGATTATCGGGCAGCCTAATAGCAGGGTATATCATTCACGCCAGGATGCCGGTCGTTGAATGATCTTTCCGCTCGCCGGTAAAAATGTACTGCTTAATTAGTAGGAATTTTTCTCAGTGATTTGCTATGCTTTTATGCATTCAAATATATTTTACAGAAAGAAATGTCCATCCATAAAGCATCTTATCTGTGAGTTTATTAATGCTGCTTGTAGAACATGCCACATGCTCCATACCCATTTCAAAATTTTATGAGCACAATGTGTCGTCTTCCTCATGACGTACTCAAATGTATTATTTTCCTTAAATGGAATGCAGTCTGGAGCCCTGAATGCAAGTGAAACAGCAGATCAGATTCAAAAATTTTCGGCAATCGCAGAACATTTTTAAAGCCGAAGAATACCTTTTCTTCAAGCATTGACGGCGAAGAAGGCGTACTTTTCTATCAAATGAATACAAGGAATAATCTTTTTGTGCATGTTTTCTTTAAAATCTATAAGAATTCATAAAGGCATAGTAAATATACGATAAAAATGCATACTGCTTAAGTAGTTAGTTTTTAAAGATTGTAACTATTGCTGGTGGTCGGAAACAGGCTCGTTCAATGTCGGCCTCCAGAAAGTGACTGACTTATCTTGGGATGAGATTGCACAATAATTAGTCGTACAAGTCACCTTAAGTAATGTTTTCAAAGATAAAACAGATTCCAGACTTTCGGTTAACCTCTCGTGAGAGGGCAAATCTATGGGATTTAGACTGGTATAAGATGAAGGAATACGTCTGGAGTTACTTAAGATTTCCTTGTATTGGATGGCCCAGGTAAACTGTGGTATAACACTAGTGAAAGGTTGAAGCTTAGCTTGTTGGTATAGTTTACAGACTGAAGGATCAAAACCATCCTAGGCATAGAATTCGTCAAATTTAGTTCAATTACTTAATATAAACATACTAAGTACGCAATCGATTGTCTCTCTAAAGTTAACTGCTGTAAATAATGCACGTACGTCTTTGCTCGGGGTGGTTTGCCCCATAGGAGAAGGCTTTCGCGTCAGTCCACGTCAGATCAAGCGGCCGCAAGTTCGCCCAGCAACCAGATCTACATGTTCGGTGGCGCAGCCGACGGGAGCAAGAGCATTCTGGGCACCTACAATGTTGAGTCACAAACTGAGTCCACAGGCTCCACTGAGCTGCCACAATTCCGCCTCGGCGCGGCATACGCCATACTGAAAGGTGGGTCAATGAGTGCTGACAAAGGCTGACGCCCTTAACCTACTGCCGCCGCTGCTGCTTTCTCGACAGTTTCGTTTCTTTAGGCGCTATTTAATGCCTGAGGCGCCGTGAAGCGCCATGAAACTCATCGCAGTAAAGCATTTTCCATTCTAAACAGTGGACTAGATTTTAGCGTAAATAAACTTGTTTTTTGTTTTCCTTAGGTCCTATAGGCAGCAAGTCCAACAGAACATCTGTTTTCTTAGAATAGTGCGTAAGCACCCATGAATTGCGCCATGGTGCTTCACTGGTAGATCAATTCCTGCCCCATCTATTTGCTCCTGCTGTGAGGACGTTGGAGCTGGACAGTTAGGCCACGTTGCCGCATACCGAAATTTGATTGGTTTTGATAAGATCGACTTCTCACCCATTCAGATGGCGGGCTGTAGAGGCACTTCATGACCCCGCACCTGATTCTTATAAACTTTAGCTCCAGCGAGAGGTTGCTGAAAGCTGCAGGCAAAGAAAACGGTAAGGTGTTACGTATGGGGTGCAATGAAGGCTTGGTGATGAAAAATGCGATTTGTACGCAAAGTTTTTAATGCGGACGATAACTGAGTCTTAAACGAAAGAAAAATACATTGCTTATATGATTATGCCATAGATAACCCCAGCGCCTAGGTAAGCTGAAGGGGGGGGGGCAATATGCCTGAACTTGCAAAGGTTCTCTGACGGATGGCTTGACCACTGGAGTGAATAACTATTTAGCGTTTCTCAAACCTAAAATATGCGGGTTCCCTCATTTACATTAGCCAATTGCCCTACCTGGAAAAGCTTAGAGAAGAGTGTTACTTATCCATGTTATCTAGGCGTGCTGCCGAAGAAAAATACCATTTCATGAAGTGTCAGCGTCGCGATGCCATCGTCTTCGTTTTGCAGTGCGGAAGGCAGCAGCAAGATAGCGGCACGAAAATTTGTGGTTTTATCATTTGATCCAATTGTGAAAAACTTGGTGGGGTCCGAAACCACGACAGTGAGGGCAAGGTCTGAGTGCAGCCAACGCTCTAATCAACCGACTCACGATGTCCCGACTGGGAGCTGGCGGACGAATTTTTCCCAATAGGGTCAAATCGATTATTCAAATCTGCCAAAAAACTTCTAGATTTCTTTTTTTCTTTTAGAAATCCCTTGCGCAATTAACGGAGGCTTTATTCTCGCCTTTTATATTTTCAGAAACTTACAAATTCTAGACGCGTGACACTCGTGGCGGTTGACTATACAACCCCACCCTTTGACAAGTTCGGTACTTTAACATGCCACCTTGAAATCCACCTAGGCCTATTTATGCGTACATTATTCTTTTGATGGCGGATTTTTCACGATGCTGAACAAGGAACCGGTACCAGTCCACAATTACCCCGTCTCCTGTTAATGCATATGTGGCCATGTCCTTTCCGGCATTTTCCACTATAACCTCCACTACGCACTCGCTTCTTATGGATTCCAAAGTGACCACTAAAAAACCTCAACACGAAATGACTCAAGGTCACATAAGGGAAAGTCGGCATGCACGTATGTACTCTTCACTTGATGGATTAAGACTTGGCGCATGTTTAGGCTTCGGAGTACGCACACAGGTTACTTGGACTCGACACTCCTGGGTGCCTCACATTACTTAAGACCTCGTGACTAAATTCACGTGTTTTAATGCCACTTCCCCTTCTCTTGCGTCCACTTGTAGGGCGCCTTCTCATGTTAGGAGGGAAGGCTGGAGATGCTGACGTTGACAGTGTTGATGTCTTCGACCTTAAGAGCACGCGTAGAGTGCAGGGTCCGCGGCTCTCCGAGCCTCGCACCAACGCGGCCTGTGCCGCTTCAAAGAACGAAATTCTTCTGGCCGGTGGGACCAACGGAGAGGTGCCCCTCAACTCATGTGAAGTCTACAACGCGGCCAAAGACAAGTGAGTTGAAGTAGGCGAAGTATTTTAGCCACAACTCGAAGGTCACCCCCCCCCCTAGCTGAGGGTTGTTGCTGCTACGCCATCCATCATCACACATTTAAATGCATTACTACGATCACTCCAGAGGTGCATTCGGATTAGATAACCGTACCCACAGAATTATCAGTTGTAGTAAATTTTGGAGTACATAGAAGGTTTAACTGTAGAACAAGAAGTAGTAGCAACTCTCAGCACTAGTCAGTATGAGAGGCAAATGTCGATAAAAAAGTGACCGTTGTAGAATCGCCAATGGCCTCGATTATAACGGTTGCTGCCATTATTTGGACATTGATGCATTCATAACTTTCCATCTGCCACCCGTCGTAAAGCTCTGAGGACCCCTGTTTAACCTTCTGAAAGAGCTTACCACGCCCACAGGTAGCACGGTAATATGATGAAGAGGATTTGGAAGCAGTTTTAATAGCTTTTCTACACAGATACAGAAGTGAGCACGCGTCCTAAAGTCAAAAATCTAAAGCCGTGGTTTTTGTGAGTACTGAGACGTCAAGCGTACGCATGGAAATAGTCCCATTCTTCGCCACTGCTGGGTTTTATCCCGTGTATGCAAACAATCGGGTTTCAAAGTCGGCTCTTAGTCCTATTTAAATTTAAATACGGATAAATTGTTACTGAAATATAGTAGATAGAGCTGTAAGTAAAACGCGAACTGTAGAACCAGGATAAACGGATAGGTAAGATGTATATTTCCTACCGGCAAAGGAAGGGTGACGAAGGATTTACAGGCTGTTATATATTCTGAATGATCGATTCAAAATAGTGCATAAGTCCAACCCTCCAACCATTGTGCCACGGACTCGTTGTCTTGCTGGTTTAGATCGGGAATACTGACTTGCATTCGTTGATAAACGCTCACCGATCGCTAACGGAACTCACTCGTCCCGTTCCGTCTTGGGGCTCAAACTCGAGCCCCGTCAGCAGACATTGCTGGCTCATTAGCACTCATCAGCCCGTCATACCCAACCCTCTGGGGTGGTGCACCACTTGGGGTTGAGTATGACTGGCTCATGACGGCTACTCAGCCAGAAATGTCCATTCCGGTCTCCTTGTCTCTGCCGGCAATCACCGGGGAGGGTTCCTTTATCGTTGAGCGCCTCAAACAGTGAACTCGATTTCCCAAATTGAGAGTGAGATGCCCACTGCACAGTTCGCATTATGGGGTGGGTGTCACGTGCACTCTATGAGCCCGGTGGGTGGTTCATCGATGTCGGATGTGAGGTGGGGGGAGTAATTTTAATTAAACGTGGGGTCATAGACTTCGGTTCAGGAGATCTGAGCCAGTAAACACACGTTTCCCAGCGACTGTCCTCTCCCTCTTCTCATACCTGTAAAGTTCTGCATTTGGCCACGAAACCAAGATTATTGTGTCAAAGTTTGGCGGCATGGCTCTGTGCAAACTATATCTGGTGCTTCCAATACGGTCCTTGATTTTCATAAAAGCACGCCGCTGATCAGAAAAAAAAATGTTACTTTGCATACCGAGGGTACCTAACCGGCAGTTTTAATGCAAGTGGGACGCTTTCTGGGTAGCAAAAAGTTTTCGATAGCGTTTTCTCTTCAATGGGTGCAAGTTTCGGCTGCCAGAGTAATTTTCCAAAAAGAACATCGTAGATAAGAAATGATTATGCTTATGCAGGATAGTTGAAAGCAGCTACTGGCTTTGTTGCGCCTAGCCAAGTGTAGTACATATGCTATTTTTACTGCTGCCAAATAGTTAGAGGACTGAAATTCAGGCTTCAACGGTCGCTTCTTAATGCAGACGTTAGGGTCTTTTCATCCATTTGAGACCCAAGGCATCCTTATTAAGGCCTGGTCGGTTTCGATTCAGGAGCTAGGTTGCTCGTGGCCCGCGTAGACGGGCCTCGCAAGTCACTGCGTACGCTCCCAGCCCCAGTCAAATTGACTTATTCTTGCCATCGCAACACGGCAGCCGAGGGAGAGTGGGAGTGATGCGGGGGTATTTCAACTCTTTTTCACTGGAACCGAATACACGCACAAGTCACCTCTTGCGCACACCCTGTCATATAGCGATGAATTGCTTCCCTTGCGATTATCAAACTTTTTTATCGCGCCTGCATGCGTGTTTGGGTGCTGAATTTTCGCCATTTTACAATAAATTATTCACTTTCTTCTAAGTAGGAAGGTAGTAATTCAGAAGACCGAGGATTTACGGCTGCAGGTGTACTCAATTTTTAATGGGGTTGTTAGAATTCATAAATGACAATGGAACACTTGGGCGCCATAATTGAGAAGTGGCATTCCAGGAATCCATAATGAAACAACTTCGAAAATTTAAAACTCGATATTCACGAGTACGCTTAGCAGATATTCGCACTCATTAAATTTAAGTCTGAGAAATTCTGTTCAGAAGTATCAGACTACAGTTCCCAGTTGTTTGGCTTAGGAAATGTCAGCCAAATGGTAGCCAACCCGAGGCAGTTCCCAACTTTTCTCCAGGGAAAGAAGATCACCATCAACCCTCTGAGTTATCGGGATTGGACAGTGGGCAGGACGGGGAATGGAGAGTGAATTAATTTTTAGTGATAGCAAACTTACGCAGCGTCTACCGCGAGGTAAAGGCACACAGATATGTCGCCCATCGGTCTAGGGTGGTTGCGTAATGAAATAGAAAACTTCGATTTTCCTTTAGGGGTTCAGTTCTAGTGCTCACGCAAGGTCAGCACATGGTGAAAAAAGTATAGAAATGAATAATTATTGCTTATAAGGAGAGGGAAAACCGCGGCGGCTGCCATGTAAGTCACGAGCTCCTACACCGGTTTCATTTGGGTTCATGCAAAGTCGTATGAGGTAACGTTTACGTTCCTGCAATCTGGCACAAAAGACAAGTACACTGAGTCAGGGAATTGGGCTGCGAAGACGCGCATTGAAAGACTTGATAGAGTACCTTTAAGTTTCTGTTGACATATAACTTAAAAGACATGCCTGGCTCTCACGACCGTGTGGTAACCTCGAAAATGAGCAAAAAACCACTGTGAGACCTCTGGGAAACGTCCATCTTTGGAAGAAGGGTGAGTTAGACGGAATGGGATTTGTGTGCGACACTGGAACAAGTCAACGTATCAGACAGGCGCATGGTGGCCGTGTGAGCCTCGGTAACTATCGGAATCCTAGGTTTGTAGGTCGCAGGGGGTTCGGGGACACACCTGATTGCACCCCCAAGTTCCGCCCCCGCCTACGCTGTCGCCGACTTCTCCTCCTACAGCTTGGTCACCGCAGGATGTGTGTAAGAGGAGCAAAATGCGGGCCAATGGGCAGGACAACGGAGAGGCAAGAAAGGCTCTGTGGCAGGGCAAAAAATTAGGGGGCCTTCAATTCCACAGCAGAAAAGCCTGCAAAAGCGCATGTAGTTTATAAAAAGTACGAAAAATCAAAGAAATCCGTGGTGGAGGTAACGGCAGTTGCCATCCCCGGCATTACAAGGCGCATTTAACAGAAGCAAAATCGAAGTGGGTAAGAAGGACTTGTATGGACACCGAATCAGAACATGTGAATAGTAATGCTCTGACCACTTAACATAGGCGGCTTTGCGATAACTTTCGGGAAGGATAAAAATTCCCGTGTCTTAAAGCTACCAGTAACTCCCACATAAAACTAAACTGTGTGACATCAACCTTAACCCTACCGTAAACAGAATACTAAACTTGACCCTTAGCCTAATCATTAATCTAATCCCAACTCTGACTTTAACCTCAAACTTAAACCTAACCCTAAACTTACCCCCAACGCTCATCCTAATTCTAAACATAATTTCCTTGGAATTTAGCCCAAAGTCACATGTATTATGGGGGGTTCCTTTTCCCGTGTCCAGTTTCGGTGGGCATATAAGGCATGCTTACTCAAAGTGCTTAGAGTTGGGGGTTAAGAAGTAGAGTTTGCAATTAAATCAATTGTCGTGCGCTGTGGGATATCTTCCCATGTACACGTTTCTTGTTGCGCTCCACAAACGAAGCGAGCTTTAACCGCTAGTTAACATACCTTTAGCCCGGTGAGAGACCTCAATGCAGAAATTTGGGGAGCCAAATGGCTCTACCCGGCGAGTTGGTCATTCTTTTCAACAGTAAGCCTGCATCATGCTGTGAGTGGTAACGATTGTGCTGATATTCAAGTAGGTTTACCCAGACCCGAGACGTGCGCTAACACTAGGAACGCATTTAGGGGGGTTCATGTATTGTGGCCTGACTCCTCTGAGTTCTGCTTGTGTTGAAGATGGAGTGAGTTCGCACTCAGTCGAGGACGGTAATCCTGGCCTCGAATGTGTGTTAGCCAATATGAAAATGTGATGCTAGTCCTTCCTGTCCTAGTCCCATGGTCTTTTAATTTTTCCTTCTGGTTCTGAAGATTAATCTTCTATTTAACACGTCAGACCATTCTGAGGATAGTTCTGGCCCGATTCAGACGCACGTTAGTGAAGCCCTCAGTACTTACTTATTAAAATATTCTGTGAAAAGAACCTCTCTAAACGCGTTAAAATGAGTTTGACAAAGGTGCAACGTATGGCTGCTCGAGTGACAAGTGAGATCTTCCTTTCTGGCACATAATGGGGTTTGAGGTAGCAAAAAGAGTCTTTGATTTAGCGATCCCCAAAAATGCACTGCCCCAAGAATTGTGTGAGACTTGCCATGTACAGTGTTAAAACTATCCCGCCAACAGGCAGGTTAGAGGTCTATATATCCCAGCTACAACATCCTCTGGTTTCTTCGTTGTGAAAAATGGCAGGTGGTTCAGGCTCCCAAGCATGCACTTCCTGCGCAACAGCTTTGCCATCGTCTGGCTTCGCGATGGTCGTGTCTTTGCTATTGGCGGGTTCTACGGAAAGTCCAGAGCGAAAACCAACATGACGGCGTCTGTGGAGGTGTACGATAGAGCATGGGAACCAGCCTCCGACCCAACGCGTCCCTACAGCAAATGGAGGCAGGTTGCTCCAATGACGATTCCCCGGGGCTGCCATGCCGCCGTCTGTGTGGAGGGTAGGATCCTCGTGGCTGGGGGAGCTTTTGGGGAGCAGGGAGCTAAGACGGGTCTGGATGCTGTGGAACTATACGAGCCACCCTCCGAAGCCTGTCCCGATGGGTCAGTGGACTAGGATCGCGGCCATGAAGCAGAAGACTGCGCTCCGTTCCGCCGTGTTCCTCGCGGGTGCCATCTACGCCTTCGGTAAGCACTGGGAACACATGAGTTCGACATGTTTCCTTCTCAAAATTCGATGATTAAAAGTGCATATTAGGTAAAATGGATGGAGCAGCTGAGTGTTTTTTGATAATGAATCTTACTTTCCACGTTTCATTGATTATTCTCGAAGTTGTGCTAACTTGAAGTTTACAATTCTAGTTTAGGCTCTTGGCCTTGAACTTTTTAGCTTTTTAGATAATGAACCAGTGGTATACCTTCTGTCTTAAGTCCTAATTGGACAAGTTGGTAAACTACCTTTTATTTCAATGACGATTCTTCTTTAGGGAATACTCAAGCAGCATATATAATTACAACATGCTTAAAAACCAGTGAAACGTGAATCAACGTTCTTTACTTGAAACTATTACTACTGTGGAGAACAACAGTAGACATTATGGAAAACAAGCATAGTTTACTAAGTGAATCAGTGAATTGTCGCCTCCCGGGGAACAGTTTATTGGCCAACGTGAGTCATCACGTGCAAAATGTCGAAATTTACGAAAGATTGGTAATCACTAGAAAACCGGCAGTAACGAATGTCCCAAAGCTTTTGAATAACAATTAACGACTTTAAGAGAATTGAAAACATAAATTTAGTATAAAACGTACTTTTACCTTTAGAAATACCTACTTTTTTGAAAAGTGGAAAATTCCGTAAACGTCAAGGACCACTGTAACTGAGTTGAGTTTTAAATGTGGAGAAAACCCATACAGGCAAAAAAACGCAAGTAAATAAACCAGCACACATAGAATAACTCTTTAAAATAGTTCTTTAGTGCTGTTTGCACCTAAATATCCTTCACGAATAATTCTACCTTTCAAAATTACGCACTTAACTAGCATGCAATGCTGAAGGGTTCAGTTCTTATACCTGTTACGCATTAATCTACCGAATTCCCTGTCAAACTCAGAAACTGGCCGAATTTTTAGGTTGCCTTACGAACATAATATCTAATCGAGTGCGGTTCAGAGGTTGTCTGACATAAACCAAAATCCAAAACTAATTAACACTTGATAATATCATGTTGTCTAGCTGAGTGTCTTTAGTCTATATGAAAACCTTTCCTCACTAATTTTTAGGCTTACAAGCATGTTTAAACCTTTCTGTCGACGTTTAATTAGTTTAGATGCACATTGTCTGTGGCTTGATACTGGAAACATTGAAATATGCGGACCAATCCAGATATTTATAAAAAAAAATGACAGGTTCTCAAGATTTCCGCACTAGCTGTCTGGTGGATCGACATAAAACTCTAGGAAGGCTTCTGTGCCCCCGAAACGGGTCGAGTGGTAGATGCGCTGAACCATCACGGGCGCCAAATAAGGGTGTGGCCTGCGTTTTTATTCTGGGATGAGGTCCCATGAGGGGGAGGGGAGGGGAGGGGGAGGGCATGGTAGCACGCGTAGGTGCAGGCTCACTTCGTGGGATCTGATTCAGGTATGGCGGCACGGTCTCCGGCCGCGCCAGCCACCTGCGCCCGATGCCGCCTCCGGTCTTCTTGACGCAGTCTTGCCACCGGACCCCGGCTGTCCATCGCCTGGACTACGGCCTCAGCCATTTCGGTCAGGAGAGCTAAAATCCACGGAGGTTGCGTTCACCGATTGTCTGTATTCCGTCCTGTACCCAGAACGGATCGGTAAACGCCCCGCCCAGTTGATCCTGCTTTTTTTAATGTAATCCAATATCCGCCAACGACTAAAGAGGGACTGTCGATTTTTAAGTACTGACGGCTAGTATGCATTGTTAAAGTCCACTGCGTCGAGGGCTAAATGAACAGGAAAGTCTCAATGAGCATATAAGTTGTTTAAACCAACATCTCAAAAATCACCAGTTATACTATGTTCCTTCAACGCTTTGATGTCTAACAAATTATTTATATTTCGCAAACCAATGCAGGAAGTATTTATATTTTGTACTTTAAAAGAAGATGTGTCTAGTTGACAGCCTCTATTGATCATAGACTTCCGTAAGAGATCAAAATCAAGTTATATACTTTGCGAATAGAATTAATAATATTGTGTATAGTTGAGTACACCTTGAGAAAAGCGAAATATCATATGAAATTCTATAAATAAATGAGTGTTTTATTTATAATTTTAAAAAAACAGGGTAGGATTTCCGCAGCAATCGGGAATCCCTTTGCATGAAATTCTGAGTGAAATTCTGAAATGCGCTCTCGATTAGAATGATTAATTTAGTGGCCTTGTAATATGTATCATCATACACCATAATGTCATGAGATTTCAGACACGCTGGGATGCCGTTTTTTGAAGGGACTTCTTTTGGTCATCTATAAAAACCACAGAAGCTGAAAGATACTACTTGAGTAGTATTCCTTTTCTATTTATTTTCGATGCCGTTGTAAATTCAAGTAGATTTTATCGAAATCGTGTTTAAACATATCCTTTCATGTGCTCATTTGATAGCTAATCACATCTTCCTCAAATTGTATGCTTGGGAAAAGGGCATCTTTCAATCCTTCATGAAGTAAATTATGTAGTCCACATTCTCTAAAATAATTTATGAACGCTATATAGGAACTTCATAATGGCGTGGAGGAATTTATACTCTGCCTTACATGGAAAGCATACCTTTTCTAGACTTAACGCTCTGAACGCGAATTCAACGAAATATCAGACTCAAAAATATTTGGTTATTAAAAACCGTTTTAACACCTATGTATACCCTTCTTTAAAGCATATAAGTTGAATAAGATGTGATTGGCTATCGAGTGAGTACAATAATGAATATTTTGTACACGTTTTCTACAAATAGATTGAATTTATAAGACCATAGAAACTCAGTATAAAAATGCATATTACTTAAGTAACATTTTCTGCCGAATGCGGTTTTGCAGGCGATCGAAAACAAGTGCATTCAAAAGGCGTCATCTTGGCGTGTCTGACTATGCCGCGTTATGGGCGGTATTACAAGCCCAATAAAGTAGCCTTTCCTATATGAAAACGCATTTTCCAATTTCGATTAACAATTCATGAGATCCCGCACTGACTGTATGAATTAATTCACCATGCGGGCAAAAAGCCCACACACGCGTGTTTGGCCGCGTTTCCGCACCTGCATGACGCAGATGCGAAGGCTTCCACTCACCAGTGGATCCCTCAACCTTCCCCGTGTGTTTTCTGGTATGTTCAGGACCTAAAGCTGGTTTTTTAACCGCCGAGGTAATCGGTTTATATCTTAGCCGTCACGATCAGGAGCCAAAGTCCCGGCTGGTATGAAAAGACACAAAGATGGGGTAGTTGTCCCGTACAGAATACCGATATGCTGTCTCAAACACCACTGACCGCTGGCCGAGGCCGAGGCGTGTAATGACAGGGCTTGAAAATGGAGTCTACGCTGACACTCACTCTACCCCACTCTTACAAGACGGACGCACACCCGACTGTGCCATCGCCACACGCTCGGTGGAGCGCTCTAAAAGCCTTATAAATTGGTTACGGCCGACGTACGAGGAAAAGTATTGTGGCGGTTGTCAAACCCTAGCCTCGAGGTTAAATCAACTGTAGGAAGAAATCAGGATTATGAAGCATTTTATACAGCTGACCCTAGTTTCAGAGGACTGATTGCCAGCATCTACGCATAGTATAACACGGAGCAGAGCACGAGACAACCTACACAAAAAATCCACCAGAAAGTGACGATGTGGTTTATTATCTACCAATCAAGAGTAGTGACGCAGAACCTCCAGAAACGCTCAAGAATAAGAAAAAGGGGAAAGGTAAGACCGAAGGGATGGGTCGCAAAAATCCGAAGCGGAAGATGTCAAACTCGCCGGAAAAGCAACCGAAGGTAAAAAATGAAATTGATCAATGTATACCAATGCAGGAAAATAAACGAAACACGGCAGTTAACGATTAACGAAAATAGTCTCCAGACCACATGCAATTCGTCAAAGGTAAATATAGAGGAGCTTTCGCCCACCGAAAGGACAATTAAAAGTGGACCCACTGCGGAATTACCTACCCTTACGACTCCTCAAGCCAACGGCGTTGAAGCCAGTATTGGGGAAGCCCTTACATCAGCTAGACAAATAATTCGACAGAACCCCCTGGACAGAGGTGCTGTGGATAGGTCACAATGCATAATCGTCCATGGGCTTCGTGAATCAACCAAAGAAAACCCCAGGTGTAGAATAAATTATCATATCATGGCCTTGTTGAAGTATTTGAGTGAAATGATAAGAGAGGATGAAACAATTAGGTTTTTAAACTTTTCCGACTAAATAGTAAAGATAACGCAAACGCTCAAAGAAATAAATCGGGGCCTTTAAAGGTAATTTTGGAAAACAAACTTCAGAGAGACCTTCGTTTAGAGCGAACAGCAGGGGGAGTCCCCGGTCACAGAGGTATTTTTTTCAACCGGAGAATGAAACAGAGGGCACTAAAAGCGGAATTTGAGAACTTGAAAGAACAGGGAGAGAAGGGACTGGTAATAAGGAACGGCGTGATTGTTCCAGTACAAAAACCCCTTCTGTGGAGGACGCCCGTCATTCTGAATAAAGTCTCACGGTCGGGCAACTAATTCAATGCAAAAATCTACACAAAATCAAGTTATATTGCAGAAATATGCAAAGCCTCTTGAATATGGACACATCCTGTGCGTATGTCGATCCAGCTGCCGCAAATGACGAATGTGGCGACATAGCCGGCGTGCAACATACAACTAAACTAAAATATATGTATACCAATGTCCAAAACCTACTCCCTAAATTAGATGAGTTTAAGATATACGTATGCCAGACTTCACCAGATATAATCTCCATAACTGAAACGTGGCTGACCGCGAAGGTGGACAATCGCGAAGTTGCTCGCCCAGGTTTTAAGTTGTTCAGAAAGGATAGAGCGGGAAGTCAAGGTAGGGGTTTGCGGAAGTATGTCAGACATGGCCTGCTCGTGTCAGAAAAAACGGAAAAGCTCGCGTGTGAAACTGAAGCCATCTGGCTCACCATCAGAACGCCGAAGTCCCAAGCACTTGAGCTCCTGATGATCTACCGACCACCGAGAAACGAACCGCAGTCAGACAGTAGACTGATACACGATTCATAAACATTTGCTAGTCATATTTATGGGCGATTTTAATGCTCCGAATATCGATTGGGATCTGAGCTCAACACCAGGATCGGAATTAAACTTCGATTGCCGCTTCCTAGAGACAATACACAAACGCTTCCTTAAGCAATACGTCTTGGTTGCTTAACATGTGAGGGGCAACAAGCCAATTCTTTGGACTTTGCATTGACAAAAGCGCCTGCTAGCGTCGATGTTGTGAACTGTCTACTCCCCCTGGGCAAAAGTGACCACGTAGTCCTACAGTGGGAATATTCACTCTTCTCTGTCCCCGATCGAAGCATCACAGTCAAACACAACGATGGCGTAGAGATTTTACCCAAATGAAAATTAATGTGCGCGTTTAGACTGGAATGAAACATTCACCAGGTGATTCTCGAGAATTGGTTGGAATTTAAGGCCATGCTATGTGGACTTATCACCAGCTATTGTCCTAATTCAAAAAAGAAGGTCACCAACAGGCCCCAGTGGCTAACGACCACACTAACGAGTGAAGTAAACTACAAGCAAAAGCTGTTGCAAGCTCCTCTAAGGGAGAAGACCATCGAATAGCTGACGAAGTACAAGATGCTGAGAAACAGGGTAAAAGGCCTTGTTTATAAAGCCCGCCAAATTTTCGAGAGTAACCTGATAAACCGTGCAGCAGAAAACCCGAAGCTCTTCTACAATTACACTAGGCAGTGCACTCGAAATAAAGACCCTATCCTTTTGTTAAAAACTGATGGGTGTCAAATTTTGCAAGGACGAGGAAAATGCTGAGCGTCTATTTCAGTCGGTTTTTACTAGAGAAGCCGATCTAACCGCTGTAGTGTGGAAGAGATCCCGACAATTGAATCAGTGGTCGTCACAGAAGCTATTGTTCTTCGGGAACTACTGAAGCTGGAAGAAACGAAATAGCCAGGTCCTGTTGTAATAGCGGCAAATTTTTTGAAGGAGTTGGCTGTAGAGTTGGCAGAACCCCTGTGTCTACTCATCCGAGACTCCCTCGCTGCAGGCAGATGGTCACCCGAATGGAAGACCGCGTGGATTTCCCCCATACATAACAGTGTCAACCGGGCTTCCGAAAATAACTACCGGCCGGTAAGTCTCACCTCCATGTGTCGCAAGATTGTGGAGCAAATCATCAAACGTGAATTGATGCAGTTTTGTAGTGGCATCATCTCTCTGATGCTTTGCACGGATTCCGAAGAGGAAGGTCCTGTTTAACTTATTTCCTCTGCTGTCTGGAATGATGGACCCGAGCGGTCGATGAAGGAAATGTAGTGCACGCAGTCTACATAGACTTCAAAAAGGCCTTTGATAGAGTGCCTCACTAGCGTCTCCTAAACAAACAACGGTATCGGGGGTAAGGGGCAGGCTTTTGAAGTGGATCGAAAACTTATTGATTGGGCGATCTCAGATTGTCCGTCTTGGTGAGCAAAAATCGGCGTAGGTGGGAGTTCAGAGTGGTGTTCCTCAGAGCTCCTTCCTTGGCCCTATCCTCTTCCTTACATACATTGATGACGGTGTAACTGTGTTAGACTGTAACACCGCCATGTTTGCTGATGACATAAATCTTTGGAAGGTCATCCACAACGAAGCTGGTGAAGCAAATCTACAGGTGAAATTGCATCGACTCAGGGAATGGTCGAACAAATGGCTCCTTCCATTCTAAGTCCAATATTCTGCGAATCGGCAAAATCAGCTCCGTGCAACAGAGAATGTAATAGCTGGACACACACCACTACCAGTGGTAGAGGCTCAAAAAGGTCTAGGAGTATGGATAATGCCCTCACTGAAGCCATCGTTACATTGCTCAAAAGTAGCAAAATCCGCACTGTCAAGCTTGTATCTAATAAAGCGGGCGTTTGCAAAGTTCGACAAAGGGTGCTTTAATGAGCTCTTCGAGATATTCGTGCGACTACAATTTGAATTTGACATACAAGCCTGGAGATGGTGGGCTGCCAAAGACCACAGCGCACTTGAGAAGGTCCAAAGACGGGCAACCAAGCTTGTTCGAGGTGAAAGCTACCTGCCTTACGATACGCGATTGTCCAATCTTGATCTGTTTCCTTTGGACCATAGACAGGTACGCGGTGACCTAATACAGGCGCTTCGCATGCTGCGGGGTCAGGATTGTTGCCTTGCACTCGACGACTTCTTTGAGCTGGCCATTACCACTTCTTTGAGAGGACATCCTCTCAAACTGCGTGCGACTGTGGCAAGACTGGACGCAAGAAGGTTCTTCTTCTCCAACAGAGTGATTAAGACCTGGAATGCTCTGCCTGCGGACATCATCATGTCCCCATCCGTTGACATTTTTAAGCGGAAGTTTGACCAGTACAGTCATGTGTGCCACCACGACATCAGACACTAACACATTTCCCCAAGCTATCCCCATTCACAAATTTACGTATTATCGGACATACTTCTCCCTATTTTGAGTTATATTATTTTATAATTGTTCGTTCGGTGCCCTGTAGATAACCCTTTGTCCAACGTGCATTATGTGTCGGTCGTTGTTAATTTGCAATGTCATTGAACTCAATAGGGAGTTCAAAGGCGTTGCCTGCCTTTCCCTTAAAAAAACTGAACTGGACTGCTCGAGGTGAAAGTTGCTTGCGTCCAACTGATGTGTGGCCCTAACTGAGAGCTGGTGGCATGGACGGCTGGATGCGCGAGTGTCCGAGCTGGATTCAATCGATTGACTGCAGGTCAGCGCGTCTGGGCTGGCCAGACCGTCAGACTATCGTCGAAATCTACGTGTGGGGGTATGAACGGCTGTAACTGTCTGGATACGCCAGTATCCGAACTGGAGTCAATCGACTGACTGCGGTTCAGAGCGTCTGGGATAGGAGGTGAAGTGGATTTTCGGTAGACGACGAGTGACCTTTAGATTTTTAAGCCCAGTTACAAATAAGGTTGACTGTGCAATTAGATCAGTCATCCACTGTTTGTCACCAAATATGGGGTTTAGGCAGCTGGATGAAAAAATACGCAATAGCAAAACCAGCATGCCGCCTGGCAGCAATCAGTTTGCGATCTCTGCTTCAGGCCGATCAGTGTTAAAACTTCGCCTAAATAATGCTTTCTACTTGAAAGTGTAATGTACAACCTTGATCAAAATTTCCAGAGTTTTGGCCCATGCTGTAAGTTTATGTATAAATTTTTAAAGAATGTTCTCTTCGAGAAAAGCCGTTTTATCGCCAGTTCAACCGTTGTTTTCGACGACGTTCACCGTGGGCACTACAGCAGGGTGGTGCAGGGACGGCGACTTTCACAGCATCTACCTCAAATTGTGTTCCTTTCCCCACCTGGGTTCGGTGTCAAAACACAGTCAAGAAGACCGGAGATTGGAGAGGGAGCAGGCCCAACACAAACAAGATTGCAACAACACAAGGGAGGGGCGGCTAGGATCCCAGCTGAGTGGGAATATAATAAAGGCCACATTAAGAAGGATCCATTGCAGCCTGACTCTGCCAACTGACGGGATAACATCACTCAGTGACTAAACGCATGCACAAAAGGACAAGCACGAGGTAAGTACGGCCTCTAGAAATGTAATAATTTCTCGGTACAGGCACGGAAGACCCCAACAAAGCAAACTTGAGATAATCTATGCGCTGATAAAGTGAGCGGAGTCCTAAAGTTAACCATGTTGTCTGGACAGATTGATCCCAGTTCAAAATAAAAGTGCGCAGTAAGTGGACGGAGTACCGACAGCTGGAAGAATTTAAAGATGGCTTCGTCGATGGCCATTGAAACACTCGCCACAGAGAAGCGGTGGTACACTTACAGTTACAGTTGAATGCACAGATGAAGAAAGCATTCACCTTGTGGTGCTGCGTCATAAATCCTTTGGAATGGTTCCGGTTACCTCCTGGATTTTTCCTCAAATGATCCCTTTAATAGTTAATTTGTCTGATGCTAAAAGGATTAGAGCAGGGTTCGTCTGCTCCCTCCTTTCCTGCCGTTACCCTTAGAGGCGCTTAAACGAAATGACCGTCAATGGCTTTGAGAAAAATTCCGATGGGCGGACTTCTACTTGGTACGACTGTAATCATGTCAGGCCTGGTCAGCCTCGATGATGTTACGGATTGTACCTCTCCACGAATGGCAATCTGCGCCAGTGGGTCTGGACGGTTCGACCCACTCTTTTCGCCAGCAACCGAATACTGACGGTCCAAGAACCAATGAACTGAATTCCTACTGATCTATCCATTAGGGTACAAGAGCAAGTTCTGGTCTAATATACTACTGTGACTCGTAAACCCTAGGCAGCTGCTGGTAACTACCTCTGGCAGAGGAGAAAAATTATATGCAGGCTTAGGCTTAAGAGTCTATGTTCTTGAACACAATGGAAGTCCATTATGGATGACTTTCTGCGTTATCCTCAACTTCACACTGATGAGGTTAACAGAACGGCACTCTGTAGCTTGCCAGCAAGGCCTTTTGGTCGGCAGACCCGTAAATAAATCTTGCCTTCAGTCGCTAGTCTAATGGCAACGTTAAACCACAAACAGCATGGAGAGTACCAGTCAATAATGGGGCAAAGAGGGTTCACAGTAAGGGGTCCTGACCAGAGGTGTCATTACAATCCAACATCAATATCAAAACCAAATAATTTCAACTCAAATGCTAGGTTTTTCGTTTATAGAACTCTGCTGGGGGTAAAACCAATCCCAAGTATTCGGTCGTTTAGGTGAGACTCTTCCTAAAATCTGCTCAGAGTAGAGGCGCCGTTTTGTGCGTAGGAATCATTGCTTTTCATCCGTAGAGGTATGCGGTGATTGTTTCCTTTACGTTAATATACTTAGCTCTAGAATCTTAACAGCTGCTACAAACGAAGCTAATAACCTCTTCTTGTAACAACGGAAGGTTGATAGCATAAGAGTACAAGGTAGAAGAGTTCTGGTGACATTTGCTGTCGGAATTGAAGTCATGGCTTTTACGCCCTCAGTATTTTGCAAATCTGGGTTGCCGTAATCAAGTTTAAACGAAGTTGGACCATGGATATTAAAATCTTAACTCTCAAAAGGCTAATGAATATGGGAAGGCCGTATGGATCAAGTGGGATCAGAGTTAGGTGGGAGCCAATACCAAGATCGTAGCTTTTCAAATAGCAGTTTCCTAGATTATTCCTCTTAGTGTTTTAACTATTAGTAGTTAACTCTGCGTCAAATGTGTCTAAATTGGTTCAAATGGCCATGATACCCAATATGTGCCAGTCACCGGAAGCCAACAACTGAGTGAATACGGTTAGCTTACTCACAGGACTACATACGTCAATTCGACCGTCGTAGTCCGACGATATCCACCGTGTGCTCCACAGAAGGATGTTGCGGGGACGGTGACTAGTGCGCAAATTAGTTTTCAGTGATAGTAGACTTGCACTGCATCTACCACACTCTGTCTTCCCTTAACCACCTGTGCCCAGTGTCAAAACATAGTAAAGCAGACAGGAGGCGGAGTCAGGCGCAGGTTAATTATATCCCACCATAGCCATAAATGGCAACAGTGGGTGGTGTGTCATGAGCCGGTACCTATGTGTGCCCATGTTGGGCACGTATACCCCCATGTTCAGCATTTGTTATGGGACCTCATCCCAACTGTTGGCCGAGCGTATCTACCACGCGACCCGTTTAGGGGGCACACAGGACTACATGAAATCGTAAAGACGCACGAAATTTGGTCTTTTCTGGTTATAAACGTTTATTTACCGACAGATGGTTCAGGCGTGGATGCAAATGATTCAGAGTTAAATGCGCCGGGTAAAGGAGTATGGAATAGGTTTTTTTTGCCGTCATTGGCGACTGAGTACTATCGCGAAGGCGCTACGATCACTGGAACAAGAGCGTTATTAACCCGACGTTTCGGATTCTCACTCGAGTCAGAGTTTTACAAGCATACTGGATTACCCAGGTGTTGCAGCATTTATAAGACATAGTTGCTAGGCCACTATATGCCTATTACAATTGGCATCTCCCGAGCGCATCGCAAATAGTTGCATGTGATATGATAACTGTCCGATCAGCCAGATATCGCGGTATGCAGTTGCCATGCCGTTGCTGTGCGCCAGCGTGCTTGTCAAGAGTATCGGTTTCCACGCTCATCGCACCTGTTCGCATGTGGTGCGATGATAGCCCGCCGTATAGTTGCTGACGGTCGCATTTCGACATCTCTGTGAGCTCTTTGGCAATTCTGCTGGTGGAAATTGGCACCAGGAACAGTGGTCATCCGTACGTTCTCTGCGTGGCTAACTTAACTATTTGCCCAGGCAAAGTCTCAGCACCGAATATGGAACAGGCAGGTCATTGCGCTTGTTTATTGATTGAGGGCCGGATTCGAGCGAGAATCCGGAACGTCAGGCTAATAAAGCTTTTATTCCAGTGATCGTGGCTCCTTCTTCGCGACTGTTTCCTGAAACTCGCCAGTTCGTGTCTATTAGCAAGCAAAGTACTATATAAAGTCTCTATCTTTATGGGGCTGCTAAGTTGTCAGGGATATTCTTGGGCTAATCCCTGGCTATCTGGCGTAGATAGGGCTGATGATAGGAAGTGAGTGTCAGTTTAGGCAACTTGTCAAACTGTGATACTGGCACAGGCTCAATAGGTTGCGTACGGCTGGACATAAGCCGAAAATTTCCCACCTGCTTACAATTCGCCTTAAAACTCGTTATGGGTTCCTGGGAAAATTCAGCTGATTCTCCGTGTTTGAAGGTCTTAGAAACCTCTGGCTCCAACAGACCACTGATAAGTGCTGACGAGCATTCAGACTCAGGCTGTAGGATGATGTACATACGTTGAATAATGAGTTTTGCTAATCTGCCGCCTGCAACACGAAACACTGATAACAGTAGGAGGTGCGCATTGATGTACGAACAGTTCCTATTGTTATTAAATCTCCACTTAGTTATCTGACTGGTGGAGACAGCAAAATCTACAAGGGCAACCAATTCACCGGTGTGGAAAAGCAGCTGGAATTTCGTCAAACTGAACCGACTCCAGACGGCTGGCGCAATCTATGCGTGTCTGAGATATGGATGCCTTTGAGGCCACTAACACCAATTATGAGAACGGAGTGCTCGATAGATTGCGCCCAACATTTACTGACCAGTCAGCCAAGCACAAAACTGGTACTGAACTAACAAAATATGATCAGTAAGGGCTGGTAATCTAGGAGTTCAATATTATGTAGGAAACTCATAACAGCCGCTGTCAAAGATGTAAGGCACCAATAAACTTTTTATAAACAGCAAGAATGTAGGTAACTGTGGTTCAAGAAAATTCAACTGTCGATGAGAGAACTAGTTCTACACACGACAGTTCAACCGTCGTAGTCCGACGCTGTCCACCATATGCTCCGCAAAATGGTGATGTATGGACAGTGATTTCCGTTGCAGCTACCGCACTCTCTATTCCCTCAGCCGTCTGTGCCCAGTGTCGAGGAAGAGTCAAGAAGACAACAGACGGGGAAGGGCGCAGATGGCTGGCGCGGCCGAAGATTACCCTGGCCGTACCAAAACGCCTGAATCAGATCCAAAGGAGTTGGAGTGCCATAAATGACAAATGGCGGGTGCGGAGTGAGCAGGCATTTATCTGTGCCACATCGCCCCCATGTTCGACATTTGTTATGGAAGCTCGACCCAGATAACACTTGCAGTGCCCTGATCTGCCCGGCGTTTTGATCCAGCGCATCTACGACGCGGCCGGTTTAGGGAGTACACTTCTGCACACATGACAGTTCGATCGTCGATTTCGACGAGGTCCAACGTATGCTCCACGGAATAGTGGTGCAGGGACGGTGACTTGCGCATGATTTAGCTTAAAGTGAGAGTAGACTTGCGCTGCATCTACCACACTCTCCTCCTCCCCCACATGAGCCCGGTGTCATGACAGAGTCAAGAAGACCGGAGATGAGAGAGAGCGCAGGTGGCTGGCGCGGGCGCAGCCGCCCCTGGGCGTACCACCACACCTGTCTCGGATCCCACGGAGTGGGAGTGCCATAAAGGCCACATTAAGAAGGAGCCATTGCAGCCTGACTCTCAGTCCGCCAGTTAGCCACTCCACACAAAACACACATTGAGCTGACCACGCGGTCCAAGTTATCCCGTCAGTTGGCAACCTTCCAAGCCACGGCTTTTAGCGCACCGTGATAGTTTCAAGCGCGTCAGATTGTTTATAGTGAGGAAAATGTGCTGAGCTGTTGACCTCACTCTCTCCCCCACCCCCACAATCAGACCACCATCCGAGCCAGTCAGTTGTCGGGAGTGGGCGCATTGGCTGACGGGTCGGCGTATCCATCTTCGCGGGCCACAGCACGACCTGGCCCCCATAACGCACACACCAGGATTTACTTACTCAGGGGATATGGGGGAGCCATCGCCGTCTGACTCCCAGTCTTCTACACACACTCGAAGCTAACACCTCAGATTATTCTGTGAGTATTTTTGGGATGGACTGTCAGTAACTAGCATTACCGGTAGACAAGAATCACCCATTGTGGCCAATGCGCGAATGGCATCAGTTGCGATGGAAACGCGTTCGCGTTTGAGTAACGCAGTCTTACGCACGTAAGGCTGCGCAGCCAATACCTTCTAATTCGGCGTCTTCATTTATATCTGATTCCTGCATAAACATTGCTAACAATAGCAATGCAGCATTCAACCGATATAAATCAATAAAAGCGCGCGCGTGATGTGTCGCAATACGATTAATGAACGGCAACCAATTAAATTTATGATTGCATAACTGGACTAACAAATGAGGTGTCAATGACAGTTATCTCGATAAATAGCCATTCATGTATACCTATTTTATATCTTTTGCTACTAGGAGCGTTAATCGCTCAGGATGTGTCCAGTCAGTCAATCAAATTACTAAACCTATAAGGCTGAACGGATAGTGTATAGTTAGACAGAAACTCGTGAAATTAATGAAATAGTGTCCTGTTAGACACAAAATAATCGATCGATTTACTTCAATGAAAATATGTCGGTATTGAAACAAATGAGGGTAGTGCGTATGAATATGCCACAGTATTTTTAGATTACTTGTGTATATGGCTCATTATTACCCGCAGAAAAAGCACCAACTTATCAGATAACACCACAAAACCTCTTAACTAGAGCATAGGCAGGTCCTTGGCATCCTAATCTTTCAACTAAATTAAGGCAGATTTTGCTATCAGACGCTTGAGGTGACTAAATGTGGCAGCTTTTGTTAGGGCTCAGTTGCGTCTCTGCCAAATACTTGCCGATGGCCTAGACAAACAGCTACGCTAAAAGCCCAACAGTGGCGTTTCAGCTATCTAAATTCTGGAGATCGAAGCTCCGTTGTCTTACTACGGGTAATTTTAACGGTTCGGTTTCCATCAATAAGCTGTGTGCAATTAGGCCTGTTATCAAGTTCTGTGGAGTACGTGACACTTCCTGAAGTTCAGCCTCGGTTCCTACTGGAAGCCTGGCTTAGTCCATCTCGAAGTCTAGGAAGTAAAGAAAACCCGTTCTACTATTTTTTTGCCCCTTTAGCCGTTCTCTCTGTTGTACTAACACCACTCTAGTAAATGCAAATCGACTATAATCCGAAGGCTTGCCAATTAATATCTACATGATAGCAGATGGGCACACACGAGGCATCAAGCTAATCAGAGCATTGATACACAAGATCCGATGTAGACAGTACTTGCCAATGGTAATTAGGTGCTCACCGAACGGTTTCAGGACTCACTTGTCCCGTTGTGCCTCGGGGCTCACTCTTGAGCCCCGCCAGTGCCTCCTAGCTATAGTTAATATTCTCGACCAAAACCGACAAGACAACGAACTCGTAGCGCAATGGGTAGAGCGTTGGACTTCTAACCAACAGGTCGCGAGTTAGAGCCTCGAGTACCACAACACTTGGGCTTGGGCATAACTGGCTGATGACGGCTAATGAGCCATAAATGGCCATTCCAGTCTCCCTTTTCTTTGTTGGTCATGGTATTCTGACTACTTGCCAAATTATTCCATTTGCACTGGATCCTCGGGCAGAAAACCCAATATTTCCTGATTATAAGTCAGAACCGGATCCAAAGTTCAGAGTTCAGCCATCACGCTAGCCCTTGGTGCAAGCTCTAAGTAGACTAGCAGTTGGAAGTGAATTTTACAGACGAGGTCAGTCTATTGTAGCCTTTTATTATCGGTCAGTCGAGACGGAGGAACGATCCTAGGCATAAAATACTATTTACCTTTTTAGTTATAATCAAACCAACGCTGCCTTATAACAGCGGTCCATAAATTCCAATCTCAAAACCGCATCCCTAAATCAAATTCGAATGGTTCCCGAGAATAAACGAAAGCAACGCGATCATCAGCTCGAACAGTCATGGTTGGCTAAGCAGGTGAGGCGAGTACCTGACCATGTTTGCTAATGCCTTCGAAGAAAGTTTTCCAAACACCACCCGACAGCCAAATCATCACGGCTGAAAAGGATGTCCCGCATGGTTTTCTTCCCAAGCAGCAAGAACCCCCCGATTCCCCTGCAAACACGTTTTCTGCGATAGAAAAAGCTTCCAACCTGGCCGAAAGGAAAGGCCAAATTTTAAAAAAAGGTGGTTATGGTCTGTGTGTTTTGAGCAACTAACCTGAGTGTTTTTGCGTACTGGTATGTTTATCGACGCGCTTCACACGGACAGTAATTGCACTCTAGATTTTCTTCGAATACAATAAAATTGCTATTTTTTACAGGCGAGGATGGCTGCATCGAAGCCTTTCGGACTGAGGAGGTTAAAAAGCAAGCAACAGCAGAAACCAACAGCAAAAATGGCGAGGAGGAGATGGCATCACAGCAGGTAACATAATTTTCCACTGAACTGCTCTCGGTTGCAAAGCAAAACCTCAGATTCCTACATTTCAGACAGACAGTTGTTTTGTTTAGTGCCATTGATTCGTCCCTTAAACAAGCAACCCTCCGGGGATTGCGTGAGCCAGACCTTATCTGAGGTAGCGGCAAATATCTTTGCTATTACAAGAAAATCTGAAGGTAGCTCCTGAATCAAAAGACTGCATTAACAGCTTTCTAAAACGTTAAGGATGCCTTGTATGCCCGCCGAAACTAGACAAGGGAAAAGGAACCACCCATCATACATGTGGCTTTGCGCTAAATTTCAAGAAACTGGTGTTTAGGATTAAGGTGAGGGTTAGCGTTAAGTTTAGGTTTGGGTTTAAGTTTAAGTTTGATATCAGAGTTGGGGTTAAAGTCATGATTAGTCTAAGGGTTAAGATTATTATCGTTTTGACTGTAGGGTTTAGGTACGGGGTAGGGTAGGGTAGGGAAATATCCCACATGAACTTGAGTATAACTCACACAAGAAAAACGTGAATGGAAAACTCCGTTGTGAGGAGCAGTGGCAAGATAGGGATCGTTTATGTGGTCCCCAGAACAGGACAGGGGACTTGCAACGCTCGGTAATATAGGTATCTTTGCGATAAATTCCAGGCAATCAATTGTACTAGTTAAAATTCGGTTTAGATTTAACGGTAGGCTTTGAGTCAAAATTCAGTTTACGGTGAAGGTTTGAGTTAGCGTTAGAGTTAAAGCACAGACATGGGTACCATTGCTGAAATGTAGCGCAATGCTGGACCCCGCCTCTGATCTTCTTGACTTTGTCATGACATCGGGCACGGGTGGAGGGAAGAAAGAGTGTGGTAGATGCTGTGAAAGTCTGCTGGCAATTAACACTAAGTCATGCCCATGTCACCGCATTTGATTACAACATGCTGAAGCACACGGTTGACGGTCGAACTGCCGTACGGGGACTTTCCTATTCCCCTGTCCTACCGGGGACATCCAAATGATTTTCACCAAATGCACTTCTTTGTGCAATCGGGCGAATAAATATCGACAACAGAATCAGAAACAAGAGACAACTTTCTCCATTTCATCCAACGGCTTAACCATTTGGTAGAGTTATTTTAGTAGTGGAAGGAACTTGAAAAATTTTCCAATGTTGGAGTGGACAGCCTTAGTCACGTCAGAAGGGTGCCTAGGACGTGCTGTCACGCTGAACCAGCCTTGAACACTTATCAATCTTGTTTGGGGTGTGTTTTTCAGCGGAAAAACTCGCAGAAAAACAGACTGACAGGTGGAAACATGTGGCAATGGGGGAAAATATGACAGATCGAAGTACCTGGGAGAAAACTGTGGCCAGAACTGAATTTGAAAAATGGCTTCAGTTTGAAAAATGAAGAAATGAGAAGAATCGGATACCATAAGCGAGGAATTTCCAGGAAGTTTTCACGGATAAGTAAATTGGTCCGTAGATAGAAAGTTTTTTGTCTTAAAACCGACAAAATTGTTTCCTCTATACCCTGTGGTAGGCACTGCCCTTTAATACGGTGTAAAATATTTTACATGCAGCAGATAGTATCGAAATCAATTATTTGATTGACTAACGACACCAGTTATTGATTGCGGGATACATTCTTAATAACCTCCTTACAGTTAACTGCACCACGTCTATCGACGTAAATAAATTTTCAAAAATACTCGTATAATTCTAAGTAATTGTCGAATTGCACATTTTTTCTGTTTCCGCTGAAGGCGTCCGCGCCACCTGTATCACCTAATTGTGTGGAATGGTTCAAAAAAGGGACCTGGACCTCGCTACCGAAGCTGACAACAATAGCGTCTCTACAATGTGCAAGTTCTGCGTGAAACACCCTACTTCCCCACAGAAGGCCGGACGTTCATATGCTGCTTCATAAACAGGCTTTTCCTTCTCTTCCCACCTGCATTGCTTAAAGACTCTTAATTTGCCGGTTTTTTTTTATTTACGCCAAGTGGGGAGGTATTTTTTTCAGAGAGTGCTGACTAGGTCCCAGTATATCGCGTCCCACCCAAAAGATCGAGCCCTCCATCCGCGAGACGGGGGCGCACAAAGGATGCGCAGTCCATGGACTAGGAAACAAGTATGATCAAATAAGCGAGTGGTTAAAAATTCTTGTGACGGAAATTCCTTAACAAGAAGATACGGCGCATAGACTAGCTTCCGTTCAATATATCCTGCTTCGATACGGACGGAATGTAAAAAGTTGATCTCTTGATCTCAACGTTTTATCACTATCAGGAATGCTATGGCAAACGTCATATAGTAAAAATTAGATAAGAATAACCGACTGTGGTTTACTGGGAACAAGAATATTGGCGCTGAAAGTACTATCATGATTAACCATATATCATCAAATTTACTAGTGCTTGTTGCCGTCAGTCATCATGGCCGATAAGTTCTCGGGTGTCCCAATGTGTAGCCTTCACACGGTACACTCTCGACTTCCTATGAATCTGCAAAATTATGTTTGATGGAAGCGGCAGGCCAAAAAAAGGCTGGAAGTTGTTAACTGCGACTGAGCAACGGTCAATTCGGCTGCACAGAATGAAGCAGTTGGAATATATAGGGTTTTACCCACCCCCTTGGTGCAGAGACGGTGAATTGCGCGTGATTTAGTTTAAAGTGATAGTAGACTTGCGCTGCATCTACCGCACTCTCTCCTCCCCACCTGAGCCCGGTGTCATGACAGAGTCAAGAAGACCGGAGATGGGAGAAGACGCAGGTGGCCGGCGCGGCCGAAGCCATCCCTGGGCGTACCACCACACCTGGCTCGGATCCCACGAAGTGGGAGTGCCATAAAGGCCACATTAAGAAGGAGCCATTGCAGCCTGACCATCAGTCCGCCAGTTAGCCACTACAAACAAAACGCACATTGGGGTGACCACGCGGTCCGAGTTATTCCGTCAGTTGGCAACCTTCCAAGCCACGGCTTTTAGCGCACTGTGATATTTTCAAGCGCGTCAGGTTGTTTATAGTGAGGAAAATACGCTGAGCCGTAGACCTCACTCTCTCCCCCGCAATCAGACCATCGTCCAAGCCAGTCAGTTGTCTGACTAGGAGTGGGCTCATTGGCTGACGGGTCGGCGTACCCGTTTTCGCGCGCCACAGCACGACCCGGCCCCCATAACGCACACACCAGGATTCACTAAATGAGGGGATATAAAGGAGCCATCGCCGCCTGACTCCCAGTCCATTGGTCAACAACTCGACGCACACAGCACAAAAACTGGGCCGAAGGCGTGAATTGGTGTAAGCGTCAGATTGGCAGCCTCTCAAGTCACGATTTCTACGAAACCGTGATATTAACAGGTACATGATGATAATGATGATGATGATGATGATGATGATGATGATGATGATGATGATGATGATGATGATGATGATGATGATGATGATGATGATGATGATGATGATGATGATGATGATGTCTATGTATTGGTGTAGGTAGTGTGCGCTGATATGGCTTAGCCTCTGTCATGGATTCACATGTGTCCTAATGGGCCCATGCGGTATGCAAAGGTATGGGAGCAGTGAGGGCAGTGGAGGCGTCGAGCTCTGCTGTGTGTCGGCGCTCCAGGCCCTGGTTCACCAGTCTCTACGACGGATTCGCAAGTGACCGACCAGGTCGATGTGTGAGGTGAATGTTCGGTTGCATTGAGGACAGTTTAGAAGAGAGTCCCCATCGCTGGTGATGGTGACCGCGGCGGTGGCGGTGGTGGTTGCAGTTGTTGGGTAACAAGTAATGAGTATTGGGATTTGGTTTCTATGATGGTGGGAGTAATGAAATTGATGCCAGGAGTGAGGGTGGGGTGTTCGAAGGAGGGTTGACAGAATTTGAGGTAGAAGTTGGAATTGTCGGACTTTTGGTGCATTGCATCCGAAGATGTCCGACCAGGCCAATTCGCGCGCGGAAGATGCGTTGACAGCGCGGGCATGTTGGAAGGGCCTGGGCATTGGTGTTGGTCCTAGGCACTGGTGACTTTCGTGCCACTCTTTTTGACTTAGCGGCGGCGATCCGGTTGGCCTCATAGATTGCTGCACCATTCTTAACGGATCTTCTCTATGCCGGTCTCTCCTGGGCAAGGTCCTCCCAGGTCGTCGGGTTGATCTGCAGTTGCTTCAGCTAAGTCTTCAGAGTGTCCTTGTAGCGTCTTTTTTGACTCCCTATCGGCGAGCACCCGTAGCGGCATCTCCGTAGAAAAGTCGTTTGGGTAGTCGCTCGTCATCCATTCGTACCAGGTGGCCACTCCATCGCAGTTGCAGTCTTTTTCAGCTAAGCATAAATCCTGAGAAGGCCTGTTCGTTCCAACATTTGCGTGTCCGGTACCCTCTCTTGCCATGTTAAATTTAGTATTCTGCGAAGGCAGCTGAGGGGGAAGTGGTTGAGCTTCCGCGCCTGCTTTTGGTAGACCGTCCACATCTCCGCTCCATACAGCAGTGTCGGCAATATGACAGCTTCGTACATCTTGAGTTTGGTTCTGAGGTGGAGACCATGTCGATTCCAGACCACATTTTGCATGCGTTCAAAGGCTTGGCTGGCTTCAGCGATCCGATGGGTGATCTCATCGTCAACGTTGGTGCTGCGGGAGAGATTTGCTGCCCAGGTATGTGAAGGTATCCACAAATTTCAGTTGAGTGCCATTAGCATTGATGTGAGCTGCGGTGTAGATGGTATTTGGCGGCGGCTGATCTATCAAACAACCGTTTTCTCAGTGTTGATGCGAAGTCCGAAGTTGTCACAGGCGGCTACTTTGCGTTTCCTCTTCTCTCGTTGAATTGAGTGCGCAGTCATCAGCGAAGAGAAGTTCGTGAATGGTGGCTGTGGAGATACGGGAGCGGAAGTGCATCCGTCGTTGGTTGAAGATTTAGCCGTCCATCTTGTAGGCGATGCGGATCCCAGGGCGTTCTTTACGGTAGGCGTCCGTTAGCATGGCGGAGAACATGATATTAAAGAAGGTAGGTGCCGGGGCGCAGCCCTGCTTCACTCCGTTGCCCATTGCGAATGCTTCGGATACTGTCCCGTTGTCAGTAACGCGCGCCATCATCCCGTCGTTAGGCTGACGCACCATATGTGTGAACCGTTCAGGTCAGCCGAATTTCTGCATGATTTTCCATAGCCCGTCACGATTCATCATGTCAACGACTTTCGTCAGATCCACGAAGGTAGTGTAGAGGTGAGTCCGCATCTCCTGGCACTTCTCTTGCAGCTGGCAAGCGCAAAGATCATGCCGATTGTTCCTCGGTGTCGTCGGAAGCCACATCGGCTTTCCGGGAGAAGTCCTTGCTCCAGGTGAGCGTTCAGGCGATTGAGGAGAATGCGGGCGAAGATCTTTCCGGCGATTGTCGCAGAGTTGGCAGTTCCCTTTCTTCTTGTAGAGGTGGACAATGGTTGCGTCTTTGAAATCCTGAAGGAAGAACACATGCCTCTATAAATCGCCAGATAAGGGCTTGAGGGGTGTGATAGAAACGTAAACGGCGGATATAATATAGAAAATTACGAATTTTTGTAAAAAGAGTATCGATATGTTGGGAGAATGAAAGATGGGATGTCAGAGTAACGCCAAGGTACCGAAAAGAGGATACCTCGTTTGGAAGGACGGCTGAGTATTGAGAGCTAGGGGATGGTTGCAGGTGAACACACATTGGACAGATTTCTCATGATTGAGTTGAAGACCATTATCTGATGACCAAGCTGAAACATGGTCGAGGCCATCTCAGACACTGGAGATGTGTCTGATTTTTAAGAGGATGACCAACAACCATGTCATCGGCATATTTGATGTACAGACATTCGTTTGGTGATCTCAAATCATCAGGATGAAGGGAGAAGAGATGGCCCCCTTGAAGAACACCGCGGTTGTTTGAAAGGACAGTAGATTGCCACTTGCCGGATTGTACAAATTGATTGCGGGAAGTAAAATAGCCTTCGAACCAAGAGACAACCCAGCCGGGAGAGCCAGACGCGGATGTTTTATTAAGGAGATGGCGCGGGATGGTGTTGAAGGCAGAGGAGTAGTCAAGAAATGCGCATGAGTACGCACGGCAGCCCTTATCTAAATCTCGTAGAGCCGAATGTACCACAAGGGCAACGGCATCTAGGGTACTACGCCGGGCCTTATAGGCAAATTATAATGGGTCGGAGAAATTGGAGGAAAAATGGCTTAATTGTATCGAGAGCGACTCGTTCAGCAATCTTCAGTAAAGCGGAAGAGCAGGCGATTGGACAGAAAGACTTAGGACCAAAATAAGCAGACTTTTAGGGATAGGAGTGATTCTTACTGAACGCCAAATGTCAGGAATCTTTGACTCCATGAAGGAAATGTTTCTAAAATGTGTGGAAAAAAGGGGCAATCTGAGAGCAACAGTATTTTAAAACAAATGGCGAGACTTCATCCGGCCCAGCAGCAGTTGAACCACGAACATTTTTCAGATGTTTCTCCACTGTTGCCACTGACACAGGAGAAAAAACGCTTGGTATTAACGAAAGGTTGTTCGTGGGGGGATTGGAGTCAGTAGAAGTATGGATAAAATGTTCATTTAGATCGTCTAAATCAGCATCAAGATCTGCCAGTTTACCAAATTGGCCCGTGAGGTGCTTAAGATTCCTCCAGAGTTCAGCAGAGGAAAGCCGAAAAGAAGTTTTGGACGGAGAGGCAAAAAGCTGACTAACAAACAAATCATTTAGTCTGCAAATTTCACTTTTTATTAAGACGTTAACCTCCTTTACACAGCCACGGAGGCCTAGCTTGTAGATAAGTTCTTTTTTACGTCTTAAAGATTTTAGATAATGGGAAGAAATTCTGTCAGGTCGGACCAAAACGGTATCAAGAGGACAACAAATATTAAAAATTTCTTTTAAAAATGTTGTAAGGAAGCTGGAGCACGACACAACATTGGATTAACTGAGGAAGACGAGAATAGTGTACGATATGCAAGTCTGGAGAAGAAAAATTTTTTCCGGGGATGTTTCGTGAACCTTAACTTTCCTTTCGGGTTTGAGTAGCAGCGCTCGTGTAGAAGCGGAGTAAATTTTTGGAAGGCCTAATAATACAGAGTGATCGGAACCAGACAATGGAGCTCTGTTCTTAACATGGAAGAACTTGGGTTGGTTAGTCAAAACGTGATCAAGAGGGGCATCAGCGCTAGTATTAAAGGAAACAAGGTCATCAAAGCCTAACAACGTAAACGACGTAAATTCACATGAGTAAAGTCGCCACTTAAGAGAATAAGATGCTCGCAGGACAATAAAGCACGTTTTTTGTGAAAGAAAGTCAAAAAACGGTTAAGTGCACCTTCACAGGTAGAAAGTGGAATATAGATACTAACAAATATAAGGCCCTTAAATATATTTAAAAATCAGGGCTTACATATGAGAACGATAACGTCTATCAAATCCTCAGAGTACGAAAAAAAAAAAGACTTACAGTTAATACACCAATCTTATTGACCAAAATAGCCACCCCACCGCCTCTACTGGAGGATGAAGATTTTCGATCTACTCGAAAGTGCAACAGCTGGCTTCGTAGAAATTATTCGGTAAATTTTCCAGTTTAAGTGCATACTGTAGAGATTACCTTATAAACATAGTTCAAACAAATAAACATAAAAAGATCAGGATGTCAAAGAAAAATAGGCAGAGGAGTATACAGTTTCAGAAAATTTCCTCGTCAATGGAGGACAAACAAAAATGGCGGCTCAAATTCAAAAGCCCGCCGGGATGTGTGAGGGTGTTGTCTATGTATTGGTGTAGGTATTGTGCACTGATGTGCCTTAGCCTCCGGTGGTTTACCGCAGGTTTTCGTGGAGGCGCATGTGTCCTAATACCCCATGCAGTGTGTAATGTGCGGGAGCAGTGAGGGCAGTGGAGGCGGGTGCGGTGACTGTATGTCGGAGCCCCAGGCACTGATTCACCAGCCTCCGTGCGATGGATTCGCAGGTGACTGACCAGGCCGATGCGTGAGTTGAAATTGCGGGCGCAGCGTGGGCCGGAGAAATCGGGAGAGGCTGGGTGGATATCATTCATGGTAGTGGCAGTGGCGGTAAGAATGGCAGGAGCGAAGGGTGTGGATGGGGTACCGGTGTTGTTGGCATTGTGATGAATTCCGTTGTCATGGATTTGCCAGTGACCGAACAGGCCGATGCGTGAGGTGAATGTGCGGTCGCATTGAGGAAAGTTTAGGAGAGAGTCCCCATCGCTGATGGTGACGGCGTCGGCCGCTTCGAAGGCGGTGGTGGTTGCGGTGGTGGGGTAACAGGCGATGAGTATTGAATGCGGACTATGTGATGGTGGGAGAAATGGAATTGATGGCAGGGGTGAGGGCGGAGGAGTCCGAAGGAGGGTTGGCAGAATTTTACGCAGAAGTTGGAATCGTCGGATTGTTAATTGCATTGCGTCCGAAGATGTCCGATCAGGCCGATTCGCCCGCGGAAGGTGCGTTGGAAGGGCCTGGGCATTGGCGGTGTTGGTCCGGGGCGCTGGCGACTTTCATGCCACCCTTTTTGACTTGGCGGGGCGATACGGTTGGCTTCATAGATTGCTACACCATTCTTCACGGATCTTCTCTATGCCGGTCTCTCCTGGGCGAGATCCTCCCAGGCCGCCGGATGGATCTGCAGTTGCTTCAGCGAAGTCTTCAGAGTGTCCTTGTAGCGTCGTTTTTGACCTCCCTGTCGGCGAGCACCCGTAGCGGCATCTCCGTAGAAAAGTCGTTTGGGTAGTCGCTCGTCGTCCATTCTTACCAGGTGGCCGCTCCATCGCAGTTGCACTTCCCTCAGCATGACGTGGATGCTGAGGATTCCGGTCCGCTCCAGGACTTCCATGTCCGGTATCCTATATTGCCATGTCAGCTTTAGTATTCTGCGAAGGCAGCTGAGGGGGAAGTGGTTGAGCTTCCGCGCATGCTTTTGGTAGACCGTCCACGTCTCCGCCCCGTAAAGGAGTGTCATCAAGACGACGGCCTTGTATATCTTCAGTTTGGTGTTCAGGTGAACACCGTGGCAATTCCACACGGAGGCTTGCAGCCGGCCGAAGGCCTGACTGGCTTGGGAGATCCGCTGAGCAACCTCGTCATCGATTCTCGTGTCGCGTGACAGCGTGCTTCCTAGATAAGCGAAGTCAGACATACCGGGTGTGGAGGCACACGCAACACCGGAGACCCGCACCTGGTTTAGCCCGCCAGTCCTGATGGTTTCCCGGGGGGTGGCCGCTGGGAAGAACCCAACTTCGAGAAGCCACAGGTGGCCACAGGAGCATTCGCCACCTGTACGAGACAAATGGAGCGACCAATATGGTGCTGCCCCTAACTAGTACCCCTTACACCTAGTTCGGAACAAATCTCGAACGCGACCTTTCGACTCTTTTTTTTCAGTCCATCAGGTGAAAAGTCGCCGCCCCGACCCCTAAACTAAGAGCTGCAAGTTACTTAAAATAGTGAACGACCTAGCGAATTAGAAGCCCAGAAGGTGAGCTAGGGCAGACCCTTATTCAGGTGATTGCTTCCAGGTGTTAAATACTCTAAGGCGAGTCCGCCAATGTTGCCAAGCGAGGTTGAAAAAATGTGAAGAATCAACCATTAAACAGGCCAAGTGTAGACGAAAAAAATACAAAAATGACAATATTTGGGAGTTTGGGAAGGTTAGTAACCCACTGCGCTGCATATCATCTATTGTAAACCGCCTAATCCATTTCTCGCGTGGGCATGCATCCCCCTGGTGTGCACCGGTGCATAAGCCGTACAGGCTCTAATCACCTGCCTTCCGATTGAAAGAGAGATTCGCGACGGTTACGAGACCTCTTTACGCACGACTCGGCCTTTACCCGGGCGAACCTAGTGCTCAGTGTGGCCCACCCACAAAGCAAGGTGCAGCTAGTTGCGGGGCCAGTAGTTAGTGGTGTCGAGCCACCAAACTAGGAGATGGTGGTCTCCACGGTCCGGCTTAACGTATGAAGTGCAGGCCTCGCCACCGCGTCTTTGACGCGCAGACAAGACTTGAATGGCGCGGCCTTGGCGGAGCGGATGGCGGGCTGGCAGCACACGGTCTTATTGATTTTTATCATGTGATGGTCTCATGGGCGACCCATGCAGGCCTAGCCGCGATGCCTGTAGCCAAGAGCGCGCTAACATCTAGCACGACGGCGTTGCAGACTGCCTTCAGTATCTCACACTCTCAGCCTTTCAAAATCTACTAAATGACTGAGCGGGTTCCAGCTGTCTGAACAGACTTCTGCTTCGGTGAGCGCTCCTGGGGAAAAAAATAGGATAACTTAAACGGAAAGTGAGAAATTGGTGGGCAGAGGCTTGCATTATTAAAATATTAGGAAGTCGGGATTACCTGTGTAGGCACACCGATAGGACACGAGAATAGAAACCACTACTCCCCCCCCGTAATCCAGGTGACCTGGCGCTACATTCACCACCATGTTCTTTGGCCTCGGTCTTTTGAAGGAGGAATATGTCCTCTCGATCATTAAATGCAGATGGATCAGAGCTATGGTTTGCTCGATTAACGGTGACCAACTTACAGACCTCCGGTGCTAGCTCCAAATTGGCCAGTACGTCCTGGCCCGTCATTACACGCTCTGAACCCTCGTTAGCTGGTGACGCTAGGCAGAATAAGCCACAGAAAGACCCATATACCGGATAATCCAACGGTCTAATTGTTGCGCGTCTGTTCCATCGATCTTCGCCTCGACTCACGATCTTGACTGCGCTTAAGCCGAACTCGTGGCCGACAGGAGATACCACTGAAAACTTCGGTCCCTACGACTGCACCACCAGCTGGTGCTCTTAATCCTTCTTACGGTTCCTCCCACTCACTCGCATTTTCCACAATTACACGCCTGCCCATGAACAATGAGTGACTTCTTCGCGCAGTGTATGAGATAATTTGGACGCACTGTATGTTGGCGAAATGCTCAACCGGGCTTCCAGGAGACGCCCACACAGTGGCATGACTAATCTAGACATGGCCCATAAACATCTTCACGTCCAGGACGCCCCAGCGTAACTAGAGGTCGCTGGGCCCCCGACTACGCCTCCTAGGGAGCGTTGGCTTCTCACAATGATCTTTAGTGGGCAGCGTTTGGCTGAAAAGTTGCCGGTGGTTGGCCTCGACCATGTATCCTGCCCGTTGCATTGTGGCGATGGTGCATCACAAATCAACCATTTCTACTCACGTTTCCAGGTAAATGACAGGGGGGAACGAGGACAAACACTTCGTTGACATATCGCGGCCGATATGGTGGTTTAAGGTCTCAGACACGCGGCTTGGGAGTTTGGCGGATAGCCACAGTAAGCATCCCTAGAATAGATGAAGATCAACGCTTTGCTTCTGACTTGCTCGTAAGCAATCTAATCGAAGGTCGAAAAGTCTTGAGCCGACAACCGAAGAATGCTAGTTATTGTCATCCTTATACCCATGCAGCAAGTCATTTGCCTTTTAACCGCGATCCTTTGAGGGAATTGTGCAAGGGTGAATGACCGCCTTCCCACTTGGCTCAATTGTGACATCCCCGCGTTTTTTCAAAAATTTTTTGAACAGAATTCAGAAACTTTAGCTCGTTGAACAGGCTGGCTTACAAGAAGTCAAGCGAATTTACCTCTAAGCCTGGCGATTTGTACGAAAGGTGCACTGGGATTGTGCAGCTACGGTAGACTGCGAGAGCGCGTCATACCAGTCTTTGATGACCGTGGTGCTCTGAGATCCAGGCAACATCTCCACTAGCTTTCTTGAAGCCATCTTAGAGGAGTCTGAGCCCACTTAGGAGCACAATAGCTTTGGCTCTTTAGTATACCTGGTCTACAATGCCAGCTGGCTGATCGTTTGCTAGTGAGTAGGATGACTATGCTGTCATGGCGTTCTAAATCCCTTAACGGTTTTGCTCTTACCTTGCAGGCATACAGGTCTTCTTGTGAAACATTACCACCGAGGAACATCGTGACCGAAGATATCTTTTGATTAGTCGACCGTCTCTGCATGAACAGAAAAAAGCAGCGACCTGTATCGGGTCCATGTCACTCTAGTTGAAGCCAGATACGCGCTGGATAACCTTCGATCTACTTTTTATAGCGCGGTTGGCATTGGAGTTTTCTTAGATTCTGAGCCCGCTGTCCTTTGTTACGAGTCTGTGGCCCTGTTTGGGCGCATCGGTCGGCTCATTGCGGTCAGTCCTTTACAGCCAACTAGGCCCCGCTCCGTCGTAGGCTCGCAAAGAGTTTTCTCGCCTTTTGGATGCCCCTCCCACACTGCCTTGGCATTGGGAGTGCCCGAAACCACCATCGGGCATGTTTTGTTTTGCCACATATCTGTGAACAAGCAGGTTTAAGAGACCTCTTAGTGCAACGGCAAAATAAGCTGAGCGCCTATTGAGACCACACAGGAGGCGTTTTCCCATAACGAGCAAATTAAAGCACTTCAAGTTCCAAAAACACTGGCGTAAGACTTGCTGGCAAAAAGCATTCAGAACGATGAAAGTATTAGAAGAGGAATGTCAAATTATCCTTTTACAGGCTGTCTGCTTCGTTTCAACCCCTGGCCAGCCTGAAGTCTTTTTCTGCTGGAGACGCAGACCCGCAGGGTGATCGACACGGTGGTTGGTTGAGAATTGATCTGACAGTAATACCTCTTGTAGCTGTCGTGTAAACTGCCGTCGGCGCAGGTGGTATCCTATGCCGCCAAGTTGGACATGGCCTCGGCTCCGCCGCGGTCAGGTAATGGGTGTCGTGCACTCACCAAGGCGTGGGCGTAAAAGGTACAGACAGGCGTCGGTTTCGACGATGTCCACCGTATGCTCAACAGAAGGGTGATGCGGGGACGGTGATTTGTGCGCAAATTATTTTTAAGTGAAATTAGACTTGCACTGCACATACCGCACTCTCTCTTACCTTACCCACCTGTGCCCATTGTCAAGACATGGTCGGGAAGACCGGAGGAGGGGGCGGACGCAAGTGAATCATATGCGACCATGGCAACGGTGAGTGATGCGGTATGAGCCGGCACCAACGCGTGACCACGTTTGGCACACGCATCCCCTTCTCATGTTCGGCATTTGTTATGGAAGCTCATTCCTAATATTAATAACGCCTGTCGTACTCTAATTTGGGCCCCCTGTTGGGCCAGCGCATCTACCACGCAGCCCGTTTAGGGGGCATACACAGACGGACAAAGCTGGCCTGATAGACAAGCCCAGACACGAGGCTCTAGAGAGCGTGGGTGAGGCACTTGATCAGCCATTACCACAGGGGGTCGAACCCGCGTTTCGGAACGTCAGGCGCAGAATGAGCGCATATCAGCAATCGTTGTTGCTGCTGTTAGGTTACACAGGAATACAATTTCCACTAGAAATAGAGCCGCATCTCCCTCTTCTTGGCTCAAAATCCATACTGCCAGTTTCAGGAGACGGAACCCCCCCCCCCCTTACGAGCTCATAGTGTGCTAGCTTTTGTAAGCTTCGCTAGAAATACAAGGCTCCAGTCCTGACTGCCACCTAACTTGCCCGGAGCAAGTATGCAGGTTTCCAATTTGCACAGCTTGAGGTTGCGGCATCATGCAAGATCCTCATTCTTGAGGTTTCGCTGTCGACAGGAAGAAATCGCGTCAGAGGCCCAAAATCCCCAACCGGCGGTGTACATTGGGAGTGAGTGTTCACGGCCTTTCGATTCAAGCCACCCAAACCATTGCGTCAACTTTGCACCGCTGGCAGAAAGCGGACCCGATCTTGCCCTCACTAGCGTTGATCGCTCCGTCCACCAGTCGCAATATCAAGGCCAGGATTGACACGAATCTCCGACAAGGCGTTCTCAAAAAGGAACTTCGGACATCCAATCACGATCGAGGGGAACTGCCTCCTGCCCTCATTTATCTGACAGACCACATGAGACCAACATGCACAAGCTCGCGAACCAGATCGACTAGCAGTTGGAGTTTCAGTTCAAAAAGATAGAACCGAATCCATGAATAGGCAGTCGCCAGAGCCGATTTCGCTGGCTAAGAAAGTGCAGGCCACGACGATCGAGGCTGCAGTGGCAAACAAGGAGTGGCGCAGACGTACGGTCCCGCAGGGTCGTGGCTAACAGCGGGTCTAGCTCACCACTCACTCCCCGCGCCCCCTACAACGGGTTCATTCCCTTTCTCTTAGCCACAGCACTTGTCCGAGAAACGTAGCAGGAGTGGCCGAAGGCCTCCAGTCTCCGTCCCCCTCACACGCACGCGGGTCAGAGTTCATAGCCCGAGGGGGGTGAGAGAACGACCAAAAAGACGCTTGCTACACACAGAAGCACCCCAACGGCAAAAGAGATATGCCAAGGGCCTACAGACACCGTCCACGACCTGCATAAACCCCACGGCATAGCCGCCCTCACTCAGTCCACTTGACAGAAACTTTGGCCTCGAGATACGTGCAAGGGTTCGCGCTTTCCTGGACTGAGAGTGCCCCCTCGGGGGGATGGTGGAGAGAACTTAGTAGGTGAGCGGCTCTGCGGGAAATAAGCATGCACATGAGGTGGTGGTACTGACAAAACCAACTGACAAAATGTGCTCCCTCGGGATAAAAAAAAACCCATGTCAGTCTATGTGCACGGGATTCCGCCGGTCGCCCGTCACTTGTCTGAAGCCAGTCATGTTACAACATGAACGGTGGAGAGGGAGCTGGCTCCTTATCATCTACCTTCCACACAGCATTAAGGGGAGAGAGGAGGAGAGAGACGGGGAGAGCAAAAGGCGGATTTTAAAATGAATTGCATTTTCTATATTTTTTACTAGGAGATAAATTGACACTTAAAATTAATAATTGAGAGACAGGAAAAACATTGTATAGAGGAACAGGCGATGACTCGTGAGAACCTTATAAGCGCAGCGACATGCCAGCCAGTTGAGAAATAATAGATTCAATCGAACCCATCGTAATCTCAGAGTGGGCGGAGCCTCCTCCCTGAATAGGCAGGCGGCCGGACTGTACAGAAAGTGGACAGTAGCGGATGGTATGAGCGCGGTCCCCAGTGGATGAACACAAGGGACACACGAAGCGCCTCAGGATGGGACAGGTGACCCGGCCGGTCCGATCTTTGACCTAATAGCAAAGTAAAAACGAAGAATGACACAACGGAACACGCAACGACGCAGACAGTAGTCACGGTGCAGGCCTCTGCGATACCCCATCTGACGCATCAAGTTCACGACCATCCAACAATCTTTAAAACGCATTCTGAGATCTTACTTGAATTAGAAGCGTCATCTCTATCATAAAGGCTCGCGATTTCTTACCTTCGTGGAGGCACCTTTGTAGGCCGCGAGAATTCGCATCTTAATTCAGACCCCGAAGTAGAGGGCTGAGTCAGGCTAGACGACGCGTCGCTGGCTGTCAAGTCCGCTACGTCTCTGCCATAGGTTGGACAGTGAAATGGTTGTCCTTGCGCTGGTCTTCGAGATATGAGGACTTCCAGTTGCACAAGTTTCATTGGCATCGCTGCTAAACACTGTGCGAGAAGGATGATGCTCGTGGGACGGGAAGAGGGTTGGACAACACGGAAATATATACCGCCCACCCACCCCATGACAGGCGGCCTTGCGATTAAGTCCAGAGCGGTACCTACCTCCAGGTCCTAATCCGAATCCTAACCCTAGCCTTCCTTGGAATTTAGCGAAGGGCCACATATGATTCGAGGGCGAGTTACCTTTATCTCTATTCTGCTCAAGCTTTTTTTTACACCGAAAGGGTCCGATCACTTGATTAGACCTTTGAAGAAAGCAAGATTCTGCAGGGTGAATTTGTAAGGGCGCAGAAAATTAATGAAAACAATCATTTGTCATGTGCTTTCGGCAAGAGGCTGCACTACAAGCAGGAGCCTAGTCCACGTCTTTGTCTCAATTAATTTCCGAGGGCATTAATACGCGAAATAACCTTTGGGATTTTCGGCTAACGCCTACGGCCACCTACGATATAACATCGCGAATGAATTCTCGGAAACACTGAACGCAGTTTTGAGGGTGTAATACCAACGCCCGGGTTTCAGCTGAAAGCTCTTTACTACATCGACGACTTAGCCGCAATGGCGTCAAGCTATTACATAAGGGATTCTTGGATAAAAGAGGCCGCCGAACCAACTGACTCTTCCTAAACGCCGAGAGACCACTGAGGCATTTTCTAACCACACCTCAGGCCAGACGACACTTCTGATGAATAGCTGTTGTCAACTCGAAGAAGTGAACGGTTGCAGATGTATCGGAAAGAAGTTTCTGATAATTAAAAAGCTAGGGGCAATATTATTGCCCGAATCGTGCCTGTTCGCGGGGTTTGGCAAGCCTTGGAAGGCTCTTCAGACTCGCTGCAACATATTACTCAACAGAAAGACCGGTGCATGTACCAGATATCCTTCCGGGCTGCGGTCTTCAATGCTGTGTTGTGTGCTCAGAACTTCTGTTGTTCGCCCGCAGTTGCTGGAGAACGAATCTGAGAGTTAAGTTCGCAGACCTGGTCTCGAATGCAGCAGGCAGTACGCGTTGCAATAACGCTGAGTGTACGTAGCAGTTTGAGGCCGGCTTGCACATGTGCTTCGCCGCCCCCACTAAATGCGTGGAAGAAGAGTGCAACTTTAGTCCAGCGTTGGCATAGCCTACGCCAAAGTTGCCCGAAACCAGGGTTTTTGATCTTTTCTGGTGGTGGCAGAGCGGGCAATATCAGCCTACTCGATTTGTTACAGCAAACACAGGTTAGGAGACACTACCCGTGAAATAATCGAAACCAGCAGACTCGAGACGCTGATAACCGTACCAAATACGGGCAAGTATCAATATCCATTGCACTCGCATAGGACTGCATACATCAGCTTCGTGTTCTCAGCTTAGATATAAACAACCTTAAAGTCTGCCAGACTCAGTGAGGTCGAAACATCGAGATATACAAGGGATAACGGTTGTGTGTACGGTAGGGATGCCTTGTATGGCCGCTAAAACAGAACACGGTAAAAGTATCCACCCATAATACATGTGGTTTTGTGCTAAATTAAACGTAAATTGTTTAGGATTAAGATGAGGGTGACGGATAACTTTTTAAGCCATGGGCACGTATTTTTTCTGCGAAGTCGCGCTCTTTTCTTCCGTTTCCTTGGGAAGTTAAAAATGGTTGTGTACCTCTTTTCACAAAACCATTACCTAAATAAAAGCATACGGTATAAGTAAGATTTTTCTTTTTTACATACTTTGGAACCTCAATTTTCCTCGCTTGAAAATCACCACCTGTAAAAACCACAATTTCCAGTATTATGTGTGGCCTTGCGTCATAGGGGGCAGGGAAGTAGTATACAGAACCGTTTCCAGCCCGGAAAACTTGTCCACCGCGGTTAGAGGAAGCTGGACTTGCGACTGCGACCAGAAAGCTCACTTACAGGCATGGGATCGATATTTTGTCCACGCAGCGCAGCGCAGTGCGGCGCTCACGAGGTGGGACAGTGCGTTCTGGTGTGCGCGACTAGGTCGGAACGGGCACTGACAGTGGTCAAGGGGGACGAGATGGTGAGTCGTGTGTTAAGTGGGCTCGATTTTTAAACACCAAGATCGCAACGTCGCGCTCGTTTATTTAGGCGGCTAGAGCTAAGACGACGAGACAGACGAGGGCTGGACAACTACCTGAACTGACCGATGAGTCAGTCGTTGCAAACGGCCCGGGGCTACGAAATGCATGGAACGAGGAACGTGCAGTTCGTTTTCGAGACACTAGGCGCGGGAGACAAACACCGCGCGGCTAAACGAGATCCGTGAATCACAATAACCGGATTTTCCACCCCAATGAAGCGGCACATTTTTCGACGTGTAAAGCTCCCCAGCACAGCTTTGTCCTTTCTCTGGCATTGCGAACACAGATGAATATGAGCTCCTCGGTAATACGGGTGACCTTGTGCTAGATTCTGGGAAGGGTAGCTATTCCCGTAGATTACCCACCTGGTTTACGGAAGCACCTAGTGAGGGGTTCCAGACATTCTCGAAAAAATTGACGCTTAGTACGGCGCATTAACAATATCCGCGTCCCAGTTGGATCCACGAGGTAAGACATATTTGAACTGCCTCTCTCAATGCGCCCTGAGGCCCACCTATCGGTTAGTCCAAAGAGCCAGGTACGAAGTCCAAAACGGAGTCAGGTGGGAGACAGTGAGTTGCTGAGAATAAAATTTTCGGATTACTCTGCACCAAGCCCAGTAAATTGGGCATTCGTATGTGATGCACAACTGGGGACACAATTGGCCACTCACAATGCCATCACAACGAGTGGGTCATGGCTCGGGCAGAAGGACGACCGAAAGCCATTAGAAAGATTAGATCATGTAATTCCAGTCCCCACAAATTTTTAGTACACATCTGTAGTTAGGTAAGCAGATAATGACAGTAGGAGACCACTACTCTAATGGAAAACACGCCGAACTGCACCGACACCAGCTATGCCTATCAACATACAGGGGGCAAATTCTCCGCTGGCAGCAAGTAACAGGACGTCAGTCACTAACACACACACACACTAAACTTGGATGTGTGTACTTTCACTCCTGGAAATTCCCGTCGAGCCTTTATTCTGCCAAACCCTGCACTTACAGAGTGTACTGTACGCGCTTTCGAAGAAACTATGGCGGTAAGGAGACTGGAAATCAACGAGAACCCTGGGCAAGACAGTGTACCGAGGGAAATATGCTAAATCGGAGTCAGTGTCGTTTGGTGTCCGGTGCGTGTGCAATATTTCCCTTGGTAAGGACCAAATAAGCAATGTGAAGGACTAGAACTCGACGTCTGTCCTGACCTCGGCCTAATATCACCAGCCAACTCGGTCATTAACCTTGGCTGCTTGATGCTTTAAGTCCCCTTCAAGAATCTGGGAGCGCATTCCGCCGGCCTCGACGTTGTCATGGCAGAAGAAGCTGCTCAAGGTGTTGTTTGAATGCAAGCGAGCCACAAGCCCGTTATATCTCAGTTTCGCAGAAGTACAAGACGTAAAGGGGCTGTGTACATTTTGGCGCACCCAACTGACAATTTAAAAAGCCTGCCTTCTAGGACCAGTACTTTTAAAAATAGCATTTGTTTTAAATGAACGTGACTCGTGCACAAAGGATACCCCCTCATATCATTTCAACCACCGTAGAGATAGACTGGACAGACTTGACGAGGGAGACCCCGATAAAATCGTGCGCGTCAAAAAGAAGCTAGGAGAAAAATCTTCATAAAACCAGCTCAGCTGGAAAACGAGCAATCCAGATTCACACTAATTACAGTCATCCACCACACCCTATCCTGAAATCACTTATGGATTACTATTTCCGATTTGGCGTCAATCCTGGCGGTCAAGAGCTCGAGAATTTCGACCAGCGCAAAAAAACGAGAAAAAAATAAATATAGGGAAGCTTGAACCAACCTTATGACTTGTGTACATCTCAAAGGTCTCATTGTTATTGCGACAAAAAACACAGAGATCCAGATTGGCTTCGCCGAGTCGGCGAATGAGGCCGACCACCTCACCCATGAGTGTGTTCAGACGAACCAGCATCGGCCCATCCAAGGCCACATGATGCTCCAGACAGGCGGCAATTCTAGACGGGGTTTGTGGAGGAACGGTAGGACGTTAGGGACGAGCGATCAAAGAGGCAGCAGATATAAGAAAAGGCGAATGACGCATTAGGAGTTAATGTTCCGATAGCGCTTCCACTGGAAATGGCGTAACTGGGCCCTGTGTCAATGAAATAAACAACAGTGACGCATTTGGCCGTCCAACCGCCCCGTCATAAAACGGGTGTGCTAGTAGTCAAAGTGAGGTACATGTGAACATCGCAGACATTTCAAGTAGTAATTGTCAACATATAGAGATTTTTCGTTTACTTATTCCGACCAAAGCGAAAAATATCAGATGATAACCTGAACTTCCTAGGAATATCACGAAACAATTCGGTATGGACTACTTATATGGTCCCCTAAAATGGATATGGGAATAGGAACGCCCCGCCAAACTAAGAAAGTTGACCCTGCGTATAATTGCCGGTAGAGTAAATATTCCCGCGTAGTAACCCGAACATAAACCTAAACCGTTAACCTAATCTTACTCTCAACCCTAATGCTCCAACTGACACCAAACCTAACCAGACCTAACTTAAGGTCTACCTTAACCCCCAAACTTAGCCCTAATCATAAACGTAACCCTATTTTCCCATGGTTGGCGCAGAGACACCTGTATAGCGGGCAGTTTCTATTCTCGCGGCCTGTTTAAGGGGCCATTTAAGTCACCCTTATCAACATTTCCATGTTCCAATTACACGGTACCGGCTATGCAGACCAACCATCACCCGGCGGAGAAAGCCACGGTTCGCTATTTTTAAGTTATTTAGGTTTATCTTTTTACTAACCTGGCGGTTTGCGCAGTTCATATATATATAGAATACGATGACTGACAAAGACGAGGGAGACTGGAATGGACATTTCTGGCTTATTAGCCGTCATCAGCCAGTCATACCCAAACCCAGGCGATGCGGTGCCCGAGGCTCAAATTCGATACCTGTTGGTTGAAGTCCAACGCCATACCCACTGTGCCACAAGCTCGTTGTCTTGCCATTTGGGTATGGCTGGCTGATGATGGCTAATAAGCCAGAAATGGCCACTTAAGTATCCTTTGTCTTTGCCGGCAATCATAATATGTCGCTAATATTGCTGGCCGCTGCTAGTGGGGTTCGAGAGTAAGTCCCAAAGCAAAACGGGACGAGTGTGCTTTGTTAACGATCGGTGAGCGTTCATCAACTAATAGCAATGATTGCAAATCGACACTCCAAGTATGCCAGAGGCACATTTAGCTGTCGGACGGTGGGTGACGTCAACCCATCTGGGTGCTATAAAAATCGCAGCTGGATCTCGCCTACGGATCGAACCAAGAGAATCTAGCATATAATACAAGTGGGCATAAGTTAAAACTCGCTTTTGGGGTAGCAACAACGACCCACTGTGCACACCCACGCACACTCGTTTCGTTCTAGTTTGCAGCTTGCACCAACACTACACCGGTCCCTATCTCAACTTTTTACCCGAGTTTTCGTGGGTCATAAAAACTGTCCACAGGTTGCCGACTATTTTTAGCGGACCGACGTTGATTTCACGCTCTGAACCGCCTTAGGTGCCAGACGCAGTTCTCTAGACCCAGACTTCAGTTAGGCTCCTCAATGTGACACATACCTCCTTTTCCTTTAACTAATTTTTCTAACGCGAACCAGCAGTGAACATGCAACATCCCTCGATGCCAATACCGTCTGGACAGGATGTCAGCTACTGTAATACGCATTGTCCTAGCAACAAAGGATATGTGTGGTGCTGCGTGCTAAATAAAACCACCAGGGTCTCGCGAGTGACCGCACCAAGGAAGTTTAGTGCACCAACTACGAGCCTAGCCGGAGGCAGCCAATATCTCACCAGCTAACTTAGCATAAACATCCTGCACAAGGCTGTTCGACCGTCGTAGTCCGACGATGTCCACCGTATGGAAGGGTGGTGCAGGGACGGTGACTTGCGCGTGAATTAGTTTTAAGTGATAGTAGCCTTGCGCTGCAGCTACCGCACTCTCTCCTCCTCCCCCACCTGATTCCGGTGTCAAGACAGAGTCAAGAAGACCGGAGGCGGGAGAGGATGCAGGTGGCTGGCGCGGTTGGGTCCCCCTAAGCCCAAGGCGTGCCACCACGCCTCCATGTTCGGCATTTGTTATGGGAGCGCAACCCGAATAACGCCTGACGTGCCCTAATGTGGCCCCCGTGTTGGTCCAACGCATCTACCATGTGGCCCGTTTAGGGGGATCATCCTGCACACACAGGGCCCATGAGAATACGATGTCCAAACTGGAAAAAATTTTAGAATGTCATCTACCCCATCGATGTGGAAATCAACGGACGAGCAAATTGATAAAATCAAGACTAGGTCGACGACAGTGAAGCCGGCATTCGTTCTCCGTAAACAAACAGTTTTCTGGGATCTACTTGGCTGCATTCAGTGGTTCAAATGACAGTATTACAGAGGCTGTTGGAAATTGAAAGTAACTGGCTAGCTAGCTAGCTATCAAAATAGAGCAAGTGCCAAGATACGCCAGCAGAGGCCCACCACCACCAGCATATAGGAACTGCGCTGCTGCTCAGCCGAGACAGAAGATACCCGCTGTCAGAGAAAGCGCAGACCCCAGGGCGCCTAAGGTGGTTCAACCGTCCAGAAAATCACGTTAGGGACACCCAGAGACGCCTAAATAGGAAACGGGAATAGGAACCCCCACTTAAAATAAGTGACCTTGCGATAAATTTTAGGAAAGGTAAATATTCCCCTGTTTTAACGCTAACACTAACCCTAGAACAAAAGTAAACTGTCAACTTAACATTAACCCTAGCCCTATCCTAAACCCCAACCCTATAGTTAGCACAAACCCAAATCGCAACACCTAGCCTAATCCTGAACCTAACCCTTACTTTGACCTTAACCTCAAACTTCAACCTTACACTTAACTTAAAAGCGACTCTCACAATAATCCTAAACATAATTTCTTTTGAATTTGGTGCAAAGCCACATGTATTGTGGGCGTTTCCTATTCCCGTGTCCTGTTTAGGCGGCCCCATACAAGGCACCCTTAGCAAAATCACGAACAGTTCCCCTCATAGGAAAGCCAGTGACCGTTCGCTCGCCCTCCAGTAGAGGATCGGGGAGGTAAAGCACCTATTGACTGGATGCGGTCCGGACGCTGACTCAATTCTGGTCTTGTTCCTCCACGAGACTTCGACATGACAGAAATCCCACAGAAATTGACGAACGCCACCATTGTTGTACATATGTAGAAACGTAAAGGAAGTCGACAAAGTCGCAACAGTCAGTAGTTGATGCCATGACCACTTCGAATTTCTAACTCAATATATTACAAAGCCTTCCGACACAAAAGTAACAGGGCAGGGTGGCAAGCACAAGGTATTACCGGTTATGCCACAATCTGGGTTGGTGAAGGGGCTGACGCCTTGAACCTTAGAGCTGAAACGTTCCGTTTGCGTTCCCAATCTACCGAGTGTTGGTTGTATGTTGAGGAGCAGAGGAAACACGATTTCAACGGCTTACGCTTAATAAAAAATTATCCAGCCGACTACAGAAGAAGGTGACGACTGCCTCTTGAGTATCAGGGACTAAATAGATAAACCATAACAATTACGTCAGGGACGAGTATCATAGGTTCATACAGGTCGCCAGAAGCAACCGGTCCATGAGCCCAACTGTCAATGTTACAAGGTAGGCCTAAAATGCTGAATGCCAACGATAGGTAGAACTTCAGACGAAAATCGAGCGTAGCCCAATTACTGACTTTGTCTTCATGGAAGCTTGGAATGACAAACCGAGGAGGTCCGACGCATTTACGCAGCAAGGCCCTGGCCACTGAGCGCTTGGAAACAGTCGTGCGGATGGGGCAAAAACTTATTTACCATCTGAGTGTGATGAATAACTGCTCTCGGCTCAGAAGGATACATCAAGTGACTTCGTTGTTCAACGACTGCCACCGTTAAGTTAAATCAACTACACATTTGTCCTTACACACGAATTTCAATGAACGCCCACGCAGTGCAACGGATCGGCACTAAGTATGGCCATGATCATACCCTCGTTGGGGGGCTGGTTAGCACTCGGAGGATAGGATGCCGGAAAGTCACAATCTACGAGGAAATGCGACCTTGACCAACCGTTCCGCTCCACTGGCACAGGCGACAACCACCAACGAAGCGTCTTCAGAGAAGAAAGTCGCTTAGACTGAAGCAGGGCCTTTGGAGTACCTTTGGAGCGCGCCGGGCCACGACTGGCGTCTGCACAATGTTTGAAACTCCAGTGACATTCCAACTGCTTGACAGCATAAATGCTGCTCACGTTAGTAGCGATCGCACTTTCCGGTATTTGCAGCATGAGCGCACACGCTCGACACGTCGCGAACACAACAAAACTACCAAATAATTTGCACGCCCTATGGGTGGTGGACACACGAGGCTGAACCAGAACTCAAATTCGTCTGGTTGTGACCGGAAGCAAGCTGAATGTGCCAGATCGGACACGTTCAGCTTGATCAAGACCTGCAGGAGTACCCGCCCGCCACAGTACGGCCACACACACAGGATGAGACGCGGTTACGGTGTGGAAGTGGGGGGAGGGGCTGGTAAAAGGAGCTAGGGGACCGAGTAAACCCCCCCCCCTGCCGGGTACAGACGACCGGTCAACGCGGCCACTTCCACCAACCCTGATGTTGAGGTCGCCGTTTAGTAGTTACCTCGAGTAGCTACGACAGGGCCTTCACGCGGAAGAACGGGGGTGGGTTGTGTCGCCATTCGGCTCAAGTGTCAACGGAATGCCGAAGTGTGGAAGACTGAGCGCCTCCGGCACTGGACGTTTGGCGGACCGCACCACACAACTGCAGCGGTAGTAGTGTGCTCGTTCATGAGGAGGAGAGGTGATCACAACAAGGGACCTGCTTTGGCACAAATAAACTGTTGCCTCAGAATTTTGAAGGGCAGGATGTAACTTAATTTCGAGCCCAGGCACGTCTCAAAATCGAAAACTTCCAAACCGCTTTGAACACTCCTAATTGAAGACGCCAAATTACTGTAAATGCGGCTGGATAATGGTGGAGCCCGCTATCGACAGTCTTGACGGTTACATCAGATACCCAAAATTTGATAGGCAGGGCGAGCTTTCGCAATTGAGTCGCCACGCGTTTGCATATTTGAGCTTTTTTATTCGTACTGTTCAAAGGAAACAGACTGTAGCTTATAAGTGTACTTGAATCATATTCATGCTATGTGAACCTGCAAACCACAAGTAATTTTGCACCTGAGAGGCTTTTAGTTGTACCCCCACTCCTAAAGTAAACCCAACGACTGCGTTACCCAGCTGTGGAGACTGGAGGTTTTGGTTGAGAGGTCGACTCCAAAACCCTATGGGCCGGAATCACATATATGGCCTACCTCAGAAAGGATGGGAGAATAGGAAAGCTTTGCGATAAATTCTGGGAAAACCAACCGATTCACTCGGAGAGTTTTCAATGCTCATAGCATTAAAATTTAAGATTCCTTGTGCGTATGAACGCGGAGAGAAATGCTTAACTACTACAGACAAGAAGATGAGTACTGTGTCATTTCCTCGTCAATTCGCTTTTTAATTTTTCATGGAGGATTGCGGTCCTCTTCAGAGCATGCCCTAAACTGGAATGCGAACATTCACCTAAGCCGGACAAAACAAGATTTTCTAAGAGTTAGTAGCTTATCTCCAGAGAGATTAGAGTAAGTGGTAAGGTAGGGTTAGGAGAGAGAGTAGGCTTAGGTTAGCGTTAGGAATCGGGTTAGAGCTAATTTTACGGACTAGAGTTAGAGTTGCGTTTAAGGTTAGGGTTTGAATTAGGGGTAGGGCACAGGAATATTTACCTTTTTTGAAATTTGTGCAATATCACCTGTTCTTACCGAAGATGGGTTCCTATGCGCGTCTTACTGCTGCTTTAAACCTACTCAATAAAGCTAAATAAGGATAGGGCCGCGCAATAGCATCGAAAGCTGAACATCGACTCCACAAAAACCGTGTTGAAGTGCCCTCAACTGCAAATTTCTTTAAAGTGTGCACAGGATTCCGGCATTCTAATAGACCTGACTACTGTTCATGCCGGTGGATCTCAGTCAGTGCAGCATTAAAAAGTGGAGAAACGAACAGCGCAGGGCTTCGGCAAGTTTTTTAGGTTTTTGGCCACACATTCAGGTTTTCCCCTACCACTGGACTCCTCAGACATGACCATTAAAACATCACATGCCGGGGGGTTTGGGCAAAAAGCCACAGAAATTCAAAGAAGTAGGGGCAAAGAGGTAAAAAAGCACTTGCATTGCCTGCCAATGTTCAACAGTTTGAATGGTCGACGCGGTGCGATTGATCCGTTGGATGTCGCCTAAAAACAAGTCCAGAGAATACATTCGGTCAGTTTGAGATTTAGAAAAATAAACGACACGGTGAATATGACACGAGGATGAAACGGAAAATGCCTCGCGCGAAAATGGGTGGGCTGGAGCCCCTAAAACGACGAAGTAAATGATATCTGATATCTTTCGAAACGGGATCAGGAATAACTCCACCTTGATTCAAGACCATGCATTTTGAACAGATCTCACGTAAAAGACAGTAAATTACGTCACCGGGAAATGTGACACTTAAAAATAAAGACTTAATTTCTAAAAACATTGCACAGTATCTTCGAGCCCTTCGCGATACAGCCCGCGAACGTCAACATATTCATAGGATTATCAGGTCCTTTGAGAAAAGTATGCAGGGTCGAGTAAATTGATTCCCATTTGTGTTTCCTAAACGATCCACGTGGTAGATGCGTTGGACCAACAGGGGGGCAAAATCAGGGTACGGCAGACGCTATTCGGGTTGATCTCCCATAACAATTGCTGAACATGGTGGGGGTGAGTGGGTGAGGGCGCGCGTAGATGGAGGCGCACGCTGCACCCCGCACCAGCCACCTGCGCCCTCTCCCATCTCCGGTCTTCTTAACTCGGTCATAACACCGGGCTGAGGTGGGGGAGGAGAGAGTGCGGTAGATGCAGCGCAAGTCTTAAAAACTAATTCACGCACACGTAACCGTCCCTGCACCATTCTTATGTGGAGCACGCGGTGGACATTCTAGAAATCGACTGTCGAACGGCCGTCGTCCATATGTCGATGATGTCAGGTAGCTTGAGAAGAGCACAAGAAAACCTGAAAAAATTCATTGGTTAAAATGCGCATCCTGCAATGCGGAGACCGTAGAAGCCGGTGAAGGTACTTGTTTCCCTGGGAAAAAACGGACAAATTGTCAGATTGATTAGTGCCAAGAGATAGTCTGCACTTTCTAATTTCAATTCGCGCGATGACGTAATTCCCCGAAAAAGAGTAGGAAACAAGCATCACTTCCAACTATACCAGGGAAAAATGAATTGATATAACAGAGGAATGACGGTGAGCCACACAATGCCTTAACAGTAATTTATCCCCGAGCGTGTTCTACACACGAGACATCGTCGGCCGAAAGGCAACACGCATAAACGTCGGAGCGCAAGAATCGGACGCAGTATTTGCAAATCTGAGAGGGTTATTTCTCGCAGTAAAGTGATAATTATGCAGTTTTCCTTACCGTATTATTACTGATCAAGACTGCCTGGAAGGGTTCTACGTGGAACCCCAGGGCTCAACAGGACGCGCATGTTCCGTATCCTGGTGGGTAGACGTACTTCGGACATACTGTATAACCCCGATCCCAGCCGAAAGGACACCTGACCCCGGGGCCAATTGCTGGACGTTTGCACTAATTTAAGTTCAACTACTAACGAACACCTATTCGACCCCTTTACCAAACAGTAAGGGTATTTTTTTCAAGAGTTCTTGCAGGTAAGAGGAGGCGGGGATGACCAGTTAATCCTGAAAAGGACATTTGTTGAGAATGGAAGGCGGGGGGACGGAGGTGGAACCGGAAACGCTCAATCTCGGAAAATGTTATGATGGCCTTCCCCCGAAAGTACTATAATGTATGGCAGCCTGTGATAAAGCATCCCGAGTCAGTTATCCACTTAAAAAACCGCCTATGAACTTGTACTCCATAATTCACGCGGAACACCACATTCATCCGAAACCTGGAATTTCTTATCTGTGAATCAGGCTGCACGGTGGAAAATAAAGCAGTGAGGCCTTCAAGAGTGAATTCAGCAGCCGGTGCGCGTACGATGTCGGACAAATTCCGTCAAACATTGCTTAAAACATTAAAAAACGTCTCTTATTTAAGAATATTAATCAGGTTAAGATGCTATACTGAGTGGCATTTTTATCAATCCCAAACTTATTCGTACACGAGTGTATGTTGACCAAGACGAAGAGGGTCTTCGGCGACGCATCTCTTCGTTCTCGATATACTCACTTGTACTTATTTACTTACTTGAGTATAAATCTTATCATATTTTTTAGATAAACACTCCGAAAAGTTAACTTCCTACACGTTTTGCGGAAAATTATCCAACAATTCAACTCAACGCTTGAAGAGGTAGGAGTGCCCGGTTGAAAGAAGCCGCTATTACGAGAATCTTTGAGACATTCAGAGGGAATTTCGTGGTTTACTACGTCTGAACGTTGAGCATTGTTACTAATAAATTGCGTTGTCTGATGCACCTCTATGAGAGTATATGATATATGATATATATATGATGTGATATGGTAGCGGAAATACCCAATGAATATGACACGAGGATAAAACTGAAAATACCTCTCACGAACATGGGTGGGCTGGAGCCCCTATGACGACGAAGTAAAGGATATCTGATATCTTTCGAAACGTGCGTGCCAAAATATGACATGAATCTCGAAAAACTAATTTTCAAGGCAGTACTCCTTTAGTGATCGTCAGGAATGAAAAGGCAATTGCTCATTTTTTTTAGGAAAGTTGTGAGCCACGATCCATTTGCACTTGATTACTTTCACCGGTTGCCTACAAAGTGCCCACGCTTAGCGCAATTCTCCGAACGTTTATTAACCCCTCGAAGGAACCTGGGTGGTCTTATATAGAATTAAAACCAAAGTGGATGCACCACAAACAGCGTTAAACGTGCAACTCACCTATGCAGTTAGTGAGGTCACTCGGACCAGTGGACCGAGGAGTCGTCGACCGCGCGGTGGACGTAGAAACCTCGTCCCTGAGACCGGACGTCGGGGCGAACATCGCAGAAATGACTAGCCCATCGGCAAGTCAGCGGTAGCGACGCCGCTCTCTACTGTGCGCACACACACACGCGCCATCGATCCTGTTCGAGAAGCGCAGGTTGGAGCAGACCCATGGGGGCCTCGGAGTTCGCCGCTCTAGATACCCAATCAGGTAGTGGCAACTACAAGGTGGGGCACAGAAGCGTTAGGCCTGCTTTGCTTTCGTATGGCATCATTGGGGAGGGGGGGGGGGCAGGGGGTCTGCCGCTTACTCCTGTCTGATTGGCCGAAATTCCCGGGCTGATCTGCGCCACCCGCCGTTACGGCATGGCGGCTTCCCCACTAGACGGTCAACTTGTGTGAACTAATTTACGAGGCGGGGTGGTAATATAGGCGCACGTAGGGGATCTGATTTGGCCTTTTATCCTGCCTCTGGGCGGAAAGAGTTGGGCAGTCTTAAATTTCGCCTTTACTAGGAGGCCGGAAATACACGAAGAATGGGTAATTTTGGTCTCGCTTGTGTTCCAGATTAGTTAAGTCTAATTATAATCTAGCAAGTGATTACTTATTCTGCACGATTTACGTTTAAGCTTACTTATGAATAAATGCCAAGGTTCGAGACCCTGGTGTTTGCAGTAGCAAGTAAGAAGTCTAGTCGATCACCGGACCATTTTTTTATTATTCTGAGCTTTTGGCCTCGTGCAGGAGTTCAAAGTCAGAGGCAGCAGTAGCAAAAAAGGCGTCACTTATAAGGGGGTTACAAACAAATCAATTATCACTGGCGCAAGCCTGGAGGCGATTGCACAGGGCCGTGTACGTCGGGACCAAATCAATACATCGATTGATCGAGTTCCCATCCGTTAAACAGGCTTCAATCAATTCTCGGCTCGTCTTGTTGCCAGCCTGGGCCATTATCTTGATGGCTGCGAAGTTGGACTGATGGCCCGTTTCGTAGATGTGGGCAGCGCCTTGTGATAATTCGTCGTCACTTTGCACAGCCAATTTATGTGCATGTATTGATTGGCTGTGTGTCGGGGTGGCGAATTAGCACTAGTTTCTGCGCCCAGCTACGAAACGGGTTATGATGTCGACTTTACAGCCGTCAAGATAATTGTCCACGTCGGAAACAAGACAAGCCGAAAATTGATTGAAGCCTGGTTCACGGATGGGAACTCGATCACTCGATGTATCGATTTGCTACCGACGTACAGTGCAATCGCCTCCAGGCTTGCACCAGTGATCGTTGATTTGTTTGGTACCCGCCTTGTTGTTCCTGCTGCTATCTCTGACGATGGACTCCTGCAGGATTTTGAAAGCTCAGAATAATAAAAAATGGTTCCGGTGATCGACCAGTCTTCTCCTTTGCTGAAGTTTACTTATGGTATTTAGGATGGCTTCAGTCAATATGCACGATATCTGATGTCCGAAACTGCTTTGCGCAGTCATTAGATTGAATTCATTGCCACACACACGACAGTTCGACCGTCGTTGTCTGACGATGCCCACCGTATGCTCCATGGGAAAGTGTAGCAGGGACGGTGACTTGCGCGTGATTTAGTTTAAAGTGATAGTAGCCTTGCGCTGCAGCTACTGCACTCTCCTCCTCCCCCACCTGAGCCCGGTGTCAAGACAGAGTCAAGAAGACCGGAGGCGAGAGAGGACGCAGGTGGCTGGCGCGGCCGGGTCCCCTAAGTCCTAGCCGCCCCTAGGCGTGCCACCACACCTCCCATGTTCGGCATTTGTTAGCAGAGCGCAACCTGAATAACGCATGCCGTGCCCTGATGTGGTCCCCGTGTTGGTCCAACGCATCTACCACGTGGCCCGTTAAGGGGGCACACACGATAGTTCGACCGTCGTAGTTCAACGATTTCCACCATATGCTCCATGGAAAGGTGGTGCAGGGATGGTGACTTGCGCGTGATTTAGTTTAAAGTGATAGTAGACTTGCGCTGCATCTACCGCACTCTCTCCTCCTCCCACACCTGAGCCCGGTGTCAAGACAGAGTCAAGAAGACCGGAGGCGAGAGAGGACGCAGGTGGCTGGCGCGGCTGGGTCCCCTTATTCCTAGCCATGCATAACGCTGTTTTGCTGAAACGCGGATAGTAATAATGCTTAATTTGTAAGGCGGAAAATGCACTCTAAACAACACTTTAAACTCCAGGGGGGCCGCAATTACCAACCATTTAATTAGGCAGCCAGAGCTCTTCGAATAGGCTTGGTAATCCTAGCTCCAAATAGAGTTTGTTTGCATAACACATCCTTTACTTTAAGCAAGTTCTCAGTGTAGTTTATTTTGCTTGTCTCTGAACTACCCTAGGTGAGCCATGTTTACGCCTCTTAATTCTATTGGATTGCATGATCTTTTTGAAAAAAATACTGGCTTCGCATTTTAGTTGCTTCTCAATGGAGCTCTAAAAAGTTAACATTCATCATCTGAGGCATCTTCTGTTCTTATAAATTTAAGTACAATTTATAGGAAGCATGCAAAAATATCCTTTTTTGTACTCATGTGAAAGTTAATCACTTCTTCCTTAAATTGTATGCTCGAAAGACGGCTATCTTTTGGTTTTTAAAAGGTTTCTAATTATGAATTTTTTTTAAGACTAAACAATGTACATTCGACTAGCAATGCCTCTCAGGAAGTATACAATGCAGTTAAAGTCAATTGCAAATCTTTATGAAAAGTATACGGAACCTTCCTAATGGCATAGAGCAGTGTATGCTTTCCTTACCCGGAAAGCATGCAGCTTGTAGACTGTAAACCCTAAATGTAGACGCTACGACAGATCGGGCTAAACATGTTCAGGAAATGAAAAACTTTTTAAAACCTAAGTATACCCTTATTTTCAGCATAAAGTATGGAGAAGAGGTAATTTTCTACAAAATGACTGCAAGAACAAATATTTTTGCATAAGTTTTCTGGAAAATATATTTAAACTTACAAAGGCAGCGAAATTCGATGAAAAAATGCATACTTCTTGAGTAATTTTTTTTATCACTTACAGTTTTTTTTCAGGCAACCAATAAGAAGTGCATTCAAAAAGTGACATCCTGTCGTATTCGCAATATATTTGCATTACAATGCACGGTAGTTTATACTACAACCCAAATTAAATAATCCGTCCCACTCTTAAACGTATTTCAGGATTTTGGCTAACTTGGCATGAGATCGGTCACCTAGCTTCGCAGTTATGCATAAGGATTGATAGCTGTTTTTGACAAATCCACAATGGAGCTCGATAGTGGTAAGAGAAACCAGCTGTTGCATCTGCCAATGCGTCAAGAAGATATCCAGAAGACTCAACTCTGACCTTCTTCGAAGTAGCGCTGATGTCCATCACAGTTTAAAAATTCTACACTAGATGTGCATAAAAATGAATAACATTGCAGGAGAAGTGCATATAGTCGTTGAAGCAAATATCAAAATTTCATATGTAGCTAACTCTGCCATCAGATAAGTCTGAGTTATTCGACGCGAGGGGTTGAGGAGAACACGTACTAGAACAATCCCATTTGCGATTTAGTGGTGGTCACCGATCAGATTACGGAACGTGCTTGTCCAGTTATGCCTTGGGACTTAATACAGAGTCCTCGCGAGCAGTCGTGTAACATGTGTAACCAATAGATTACCGACATAATTAATATTAACAATCACAATGAGCAGGACAACGTACCCGTGGTTAAACGGTAGAGCGTGTGACTCCATGAACAAGTAAACCGGGTTCGAATCCCATCTGCTCCACACTTGGGATTAGGTATGACTGGCTGATGACGCCCAGCAAGCCAGAAATACCCATTCCGGTCTCCGTTGTCTTTTTCATTTCACCGATCTCATCTGACTCTTTGAAAATTTCACTGATCCATCAGTGAATACGTTGTGTCTTCCGCTGCTGCCTCTGGTTTCTCCAAGTTACTTTAATTGACAATGTAGGTTTTTCCGGTTAGATACGGGCCTTCTTATCTCCGCCCGTACTACAGATGGCTTTGTGCTACCTTCCAGAGGGCAGCTGATCCCCTGTCTTAACTTTAAATAGAACCCTTACTCTAACATCGACCCCAACCTTAACCCTAACCCTTCATCGGACTTTAGCACAAGTCCACTTGCAGCACGGGAGAGGGTACACATGCCCGTTCTCAACCGTATTGCACAATAAGCTTCACAGGAACGGACGATCAGGGAGGCCCCTGTGATATCTTACAGTCCTCGGTAAGGATGCCTTGTATGGCCGCCTAAACAGGACACGGGAAGAGGAAACACCTGCAATATCTGTGGCTTTGCGCCAAATTCCGGAGAAATTAGTTTTTGGGCTAAATTGAGGGTTAGGTTTAAGTTTGGGGTTAAGGTCCGAGTTGGGAGTTAGGGTCAGTACAAGGCTTAGGATTAAGGTTAACTGTAGGGTTTAGGCTCCGGGTAGTGCTAGGGTTAATATTAAGGTGGCAGTTTAGCTTTATGTTAGGGTTAGCGTTAAGACACGGGTGTATTTAACCTTCCTGAAATTTACCGCAAGGCCCCATTTAGCGGGCGGGCGGGCGGTTCCTATTCCCGCATTCTGTTTAGACGTCCGTACAAGGCATCCTTACCCGTTGATGCTTTTTACTGACCCGTCTGAGGATAAGGTCAGGTCTAACAATGTCTTAATAACATGCCTAACGTGGGCTGCAGCGGGCGCAGCGGGCGCAGCGAGGGCCCCAGCTCGTCTTCTGTTCCAGCGGCAGATCAGCGTACACATATCGGGCCGAAAAGGAGCCCTCTACCGTGTTTTGCGTCTGGATCGTCTGGTGTATTTTAGAAGTACATTTGTGCCCTCCATCGGGGGACAACTGACTGGGTGCACCGCACTCGCGGTGACTCGCGGGGGCCTGCCGCAGTGGGCACGTAAGAGGTAAGGCTTCGCTTTTAGGTCGTCATCACATCTGAACTTTGGCAAGCGGTCGAGATGTTGGAGGCAGGCAAATCAGCCCACGCGATAGCCCAATTTTATCGCTGAACACAAAACCACTGTTATTACAACCTGCTCAAAAATTAGGTCTCTCGTTCTTCGGCTGAAATATCGTCACTTTTGCGTAGATTGATCTGTTTTTTTTTGCAGGAGATAGAAAGAGGGGATATTTTTTTAGTGGGAACAACGTTTTATCACCAAATAGTTTACTATGCTACGAGGTAATATGAAAGGTCAGGAAATGGCTGTCCCACAATTATTAAGGTTTCTTAATGCTCCAGCGTTGCCTTGCGCCTAGAGTAGGAATCAAATGCAATGCAAACGATACATTGTATCCAGTGTGTGCCCCCTAAACGGGTCGCTTGGTAGATGCACTGGACCAACCCAGTGGGGCCAAATCAGCATGTGGCAGACGTTAGTGGGGCTGAGCTCCCATAACAAATGCCGAACATGGGCGGGGGGGCATGCTGACACGCGTAAGTGCAGGCTCATTCCGCACCCCACTCTCCCACTCCGTCGGAGATGATTCATCTGCGCTCAACCCCACCTCCGGTTGTCTTGACTCGGTCTTGACACAGGGTACATGTGGGTAAGGGAAGAGAGAGTGCAGTAGATGCTGTGCAAGTCTACTATCACTTAAAACTAATTTGCGCACCAGTCACCATCCCTGCCCCACCCTGCTGTGGAGAATACGGTGGACAGCGTTGGACTACTATGATCGAACTAACGTATCCATTCTGAAGTGTTTACCACCACCACCACCACCCGCTGCGATGAAGACAATGCAGGGAGTAGTTCTCACAAATTGATTTGTTCTGAAACTCAACTTTAGTCCGTTTTAGCGTTTTACAAATTCCTGAAGGACCAAAACTTCGAATTTTAACTAAGCCAAATTTCTGCGTTCCAGGCGCTTTTTCTTCGCAGTCGAGATATTGAACAGCGCCCGGATAGATCGAAAACTGTGATGCATGAAAAAGTACTCTCAGAAATGACAAAGCAAAGAGGGAAGATGTTGTAGATATCAGCTGGAAATAGCCATACTACTTGAGGTACCTGCGAGAAGCGATAGCTTACGCGTCAGCAAGTGAAAGCTGGCGCTGATTCCACGTCACAGGATTATAAAGAGTTCATTGCTTTTTGTTTATTGAAGAGTTCAATGAATATTGCTGGTAACAAAGCGCCACAAGAACCAAAATACACATTGGGTTGAGGGTCACTTCACGTGGACAGATCAATTGCACAGAATGATCCTCTCCGCTGAAAATTTTTTTTACGGAGGATGGTCCGGATGGCTGAAGTGTTAAAAGCATGACCTGCGTAAAAACCTGATTCCCGCAATGGACGATAACGTGGAGGTGGCACTGTGGTGGTCGGCGGGGAGCTTTTGTTCCACACAAGGAGTATAGTATAGTAGTATAGAATAATAGTAGTATAGTATATTAGTATAGTATAGTATACTATATAGTATAGTAGTAGTATAACATAGTATAGTAGTATAGTATAGTATAGTATAGGTGTTTTTGCATTCGTCGATGACCGCTCACCGATCGCTCGCGGAACTTCCTCGTCCTATTCTGCTTTGGTGCTCACTCTCGAGCCCCTCCTGCAGCCGAAGAGCAGCTGGTAGTAGAATAGGCAGATTTATATTGCCGGGTGTTTTTACAAAGGAAGCCGAATGCTCCGTCATACACTTAGACACATTACTGTTCTTTCTGAGCCGAGACGGTATTGGGCGTGTGGTCATCAAACAAGACAACTATATAGGGTATATGCGGATCAGAGGACAAAACAGTGGGTTAGAAGCAACCAAATTCAGACAGTGACCAGACTATCTCTGAGCCCCGGTTTTAACCTGATTAAGAATTTGCTGGAACTGTTATCCAGTTGTGTACCCTGCCACAATCCAACGTATCAGCGGAAGAATCAGCGTGAAATGCTATGAGCGAATAGGAACGTCGAAATTTGATTAATAGCATAAATTAGAGTTGCGTTGACATTTGGAAGTGAAATTGAAGCCCTAAATCCTAGAAAATTAAGCAGCGACAGCTCAGCGCAAATGGCATTACATTTATGCCACAGGCGTATTTTGAACCTTCTTATTACGGGATATTATGTTAAACCTGGCCTGAAGAGACAGTTAGCACCGACTGCGTGCAGAGCTCCTTGTAAGCTCCTTTCTCTCAGTAAAGCTCGTCTAACCTTATAAGTCTTCTCTGACTTCCGATTTGAGAAACCTTCGTGTTGTCGACTTCAAAACTCCAACAGATCTATCGATATTAATATAAATGTATAGACATAAACTTTTGGTGTTATCTAACTTAATATGAACTAGATCGATAGATGGTAAAAAATTGGAAAAAATGTGGCTCCCGAATTATTCAGTCGTCGTCAGCGCAATCTAATAGTTTGATCACATACTTATCCGGGAGGAGGATATAAAATTGATGAGAACTTCAAGACATTACTGCTGGACGATCTCAGACGAAGGGGGGCCACTACTGCCCACGAGGTGGGCACAACCATGTGGATTCGGTTCTGGTGAAGCAGAAGTGTGCTGTGTGTGTGTGTGTGTCTCTCTGGCGCACTGTGCCTGCTCCGCTGGTCGGGCTGTTGGTAGTGGCGGTTGCGACTGCCCCTCGTTCTTTACTGTCAAGGCCCCCCTTGCGGCCGGTAATATGATGTCCGTCCGGACAGGACGATGAGGGGCTACGGTCAAGGCATGCGACGCCGAGGTGGTAGCGGCGTTTTGCAATGTAGGAAGGGGGTTGGTTGTGTTGACATTGTGGTGAATCTGAGAGGGGGGGGGGGGGGCAACAACAAGGCCACTCTCGCCCTGGCCGCCAGTTGACAGTGTTGACATATTGGGAGGCTTTCAGCACTTGCGGCTGTGGTTCGCAGCACTCGCATCTTGCGTGGCTCTCACTTCGTCTTTGCCACTGGGCTGGCTGCTTCTTTACTTACGGCTGTGAGGCAGGGTTGCCGATTCTGTGCGAGACCAGCCCGGGTCTTCTGGTTGATTTGCAGTTGCTTGAGCGACAACAGTCGTGCGAGTTAGCCAACCATTTTTCATCATTTTCAGTCGCTGCTACACTAGGCCTTTTCCTCGCAGCTACGTGTCTGTATTGCTGTCACTGTCCTTGTTGGCCTTTCTCGTGCGTAGTCTGCTTTTCTCACAAATCGAATGCCTGATATGCTCCCACTTGCCATCGAACCAATATTAGTGCTTTCGGCGTGCAGACTTGGGGGTTCCTTCGACAGCGACATGGATGGCGTCCCACAGTTTCCTCAATGTTATCTAATTAGGCACATTCTTTCGCACCACTCACTTTCGTTCCACTGTAGGATTCATGTGACCGCTGAAAGCATGTCGGCGTTCAGTCGTATAAAGTACTATATTATTTAACGGGTTTGATACTGACTTACTTTGCGATCGTCTGTGGAATTGTAGATGAGGCCTACTCTCAAAGATGAGAGTGCGGTGGTCAGTCCACTAGCCTGTGAAACGACATAGGAATGGGGACGACAATGTTTGGCGTTACAAGTATTGTTTCGAACGCGTGTTTCGGGGTACGCAAGCCAAGGTCAGGCAGATGAACATTATTGGCCAAGACAAGGGAGACTAAAATGACAATTTCTGGGTCATTATCTGTCATCAGCCAACTATACCCAACCCCAGGTGGTGCATCACCCGAGACTCGAACTCACCACCTGTTGATTAGAAGTCCAACGCTCTAAATCTTGAGCCGCGAGCTGTCCATCTGCCTATACTACTAGCCGCTGTGCGGCTGCTGGCAGGGTTCGAGAGTGTGCCACATGGCAGAACGGAACGAGTGAGTCCTGTAACCGATCGGTGAAGCGTCCATCCGCTAATGTTACGGATATTGCTTCGAACACAGTTTGTGGCGTATGCAAGTCACGGTCAGTCTACCGACGATCTGTTCTATCGGTATTTTAGGGCACATTTTGGCCTCCACCACCACTCCGTGAGAGGTTGAGCAGCGCTACCCCTTAACTAAGCCATCACAGAAGGCTGCCGAATTCGACTTTGGGTCAAGAATTTGTTGACCTGAATTACCCTAGGCCGCCTACGAGATTTCATGACCCCCTCTCGGCAGGAATTTGGTTTTTTTTGTGTGGGGGGACGTAGAGACAAAATCCGAAGACCCTCATTGCCGCCAAAGGACGATTACCTAGGTGTGGAACTCATCCTCTTGGAGCCACCGATATGTAATGGGTTCGTGGAAGAGGCGAAAGAGAAGTAGGTGTCGGGTGCGCCGATGCTTTTGTTGGAAACATTCAGAGCACTACCGTGAAATTGTGCACCGAACCTATCGAGGAGCCAGGATTGTCAACATCAAAGAAATATGAGGGCCGCCCACGTACATTCCATACATTCCACCCTCTTCCTTATCCTCTAGCTCTCGCTGCCCCTCGTCCTTCCTCCTCTTCCATTGAAAAGGCTCGACTGATTTAATGGCCTGAGTGGAAATAATCATTTCTAATTGAAAGTCTAGTTCCTGTACATCGGCGATAAAACAGCTGGAAGGTACGTCTGTAGGATGCTTAGAAATGGGTAGGTAAGCATGTTTCATCTGGTTACTCTCAATAGTACTATGCACAAACATACCACCAAGGCGTATAATGAAAAATATTAAGTTTTAGTAATAATATGGAGGGGTGGGCGTGGGGGCATTAGGGTGATCCTACTAAACATAACAAGGCGTCAAATGAGGAATGAGCGCATACCGATCTACTGACCTCCTGCAGCAAATTAACTTCCTATAGGTGGCAAAATCATTAACGGTCACCCAACTACCAAACTGAACTCGGCCAAGTTATTGTTGCAGAGAGAAGGAACAAAAGAAAATGCGTATAAATAGCTATAGTCTGTTTAGATTTATTTCTGGTTTCATTCAGCGCAGACAGTCCACACACTGGGTCTAACAGATGGGTCGTAAACATTTCATCGAACCGAAGTTCATCAGTGCCTCATTCTTCGTCGTTGCAGAGTAGGTATTTATTCCGTCAGAAATACTCGCAAACCAGCGTCCTATGGGTGGCAAAGGTCCCGACCAGACAACCAGGCCGAATTCGGCCAAGTTATAGTTGCAATTATAGTTGACTGAATGCAGACAGAGTAAGCCCCGACCAGAGGGTATCGATGTACCCGCATTTTATATTGTTCCTCCTCTCCACCACAAAGTGTGGTAATGTGAGGGTCTCATAGTGCAAGGGATGTTTGCTGACCAGCTTTGCTGTAAAAACGGCGTAGTGTCAGCTAGTGTTTAATCCAATGCAACAGAACAGTCAGGAGCTCGTGCTTGGTTCGCGTCTCTACTATCTCTCAATTTTCTAAAGAATTTGGTTTGAACGTAAACACCATTCACAAAATATGAGTAACCATCGTCTGACCGAAGACAGACGGAAGAAGAAAAGACGAAGACCCTAAATGGATTCGTACTACAGGCGGCCAATTCTATTGGTAATCTGCCCAGCACAGGTCATAAGCTCTCTCAAAGGAGTAGCCAACTTATTTTATATGGAAATAACATTTTCTCCAACAGAAATTCAGTCAGAATTGTGAATGTGAGTCACTTGTAGAAATGAAGCTCCCTGCCCTACTACGCAGTCGGCCAAATAGAGAGACCGTCCAACTACCAAAATTTGCAGACAAACCCGGATTTGCCTACTACGCGACCGTCCGGATGCAACTGTTTGTCAAAACCATTATTTTGGCGCAGAAAGGGAAGAGGGACACCGAAGCTCCTGGAGCAGCACTGACTGCAAATTATTGACATACCGTCAGACGAGGAAGATGGCTAGGTGCGACTACAAAACCGATTAGAAAAGATGTAATAAGGAATCGGTTCCATATGCCAGCATACTGTCCTTTGAAAAAGCCACTTTTTAGTCACCCGCGTGAATAACACCCAGAAACAGCTTATTACCACTAGGTTATTTCAATTACTTGTCCATGCTTAACTAAATTCGATTGTATTTGAGAGACAGAATGCAAAAGAACGGCTTTCTTGTACTACTAGAGCTTGCTTTTTCTGCCAAGTTTGTGCTCGAGGGGAGGGAGTCTTCGGGTCATTTTTGAAGTGGCCCGTAAAGTGGATGATAGGGCTATGGGGTGGAAAGTAGGCCAATAGCAGCAGCAGCAGCAGCGAGGTCATGAAAGGGGGTCCCGTGTGAAAGACAGGGCGTGCATGCTTGCTTGCGATAACCGCCCAACCCCGTGCCAAGGGGGGCGCTTAAGTGTCCGAGTGCGATAGACAGCTGTTTAAACAACTGCGAAGAGGTCACGGCTTCTGAATTTATCTGCGTGGTGATTTCCGCTACTCCCATGCTTGCCAAATGAACATTTGTAAACAAAGTACTCGCAAGTTATCTAAATAAAGCCCAAGTACTTGGTGTGGAAAAATGCTGAATACATCCTTGATGTACGCGCCGGTAGGTAATTGGCGTTAAACCGCTGTCCGAGCCGGTCAGTTGCCTGATGTGGGAGTGGGCGCATTGGCTGACAGATCGGCGTACCCGTCTTCGCGTGCCACAGCACGACCTGGCCCCCATAACGCACACGCCAGGATTCACTAACTTAGGGGATATGGAGGAGCCATCGCCGTCTGACTCCCAGTCCACTGGTCAGCCACTCGACACACACAACACATACACTGAGCCGACGTCGTGGTCTGGTGTAAGCGTCAGATGGGCAGCCCTCCCAGCCACGGTTTCTAGGAGACCGTGATATACTCAGGTACATGGTTATTGTGAAGGTGTGGTCGATGTATTGGTGAAGATAGTGTGTTTATATGTAGCTTAGCCTCCGGTGGTTTACCGCAGGTTTTTGTGAATGCGTATGTGACCGAAAAGGCCCATGTGATGAGTGAATGCACGAGGACAGTGAGGGCAGTGGAGGCGGCGATCTCTGCTGTGTGTTGGAGCTCCAGGCACTGGTTCACCAGTCTCTGTACGATGGATTCGCAAGTGACCGACCAGGCCAATGCGTGAGGTGAATATGCGGTTGCAATGAGGACAGTTTAGGAGAGAGTCCCCATCGCTGATGGTGGTAGTGGTGGTGACAGTGGTGGTTGTGGGGGTAACACGTGCTGAGCATTATGATGCGGTCTCGATGATGGTGGGACTAGTGGAATGGATGCCAGGGGTGAGGGTGGAGGAGTCCGAAGGAGGGTTGACAGAAGTAGACGTAGAATTTTTAATTGTCGGATTGTTGATGCATTGCTTCCGAAGATGTCCGACTAGGCCGATTCGCGCGTGGAAGGTGCGGTGACAGCGCGGGCATGTTGGAAGGGCCTGGGCATTGGCGATGTTGATCCGGGGCGCTGGTGACTTTCGTGCCGCTCTTTTAGTCTTGGCAGCGGCGATCCTGTTGACTTCGTAGATTGCTGCCCCTGTCTTCACTGTTCTCCTCCAAGCCGATCGATTTCGGGCAAGGTCCTCCCAGGACTCCGGATTGATCTGCAATTGCTTCAGGGAGGTCTTCAGAGTGTCTTTGTAGCGTCGTACTTGACCCCCTTGTCGACGAGAACCCATGGCGAGATCTCCATAGAAGAGTCGTTTGGGTAGCCTTTCGTCATCCATCCGCACAAGGTGACCGCTCCAGCGCAGTTGCAGTTGTTTCAACTGAGCGAAAATGCTGAGAATGCCTGTTCGTTCCAGCACTTCCGTGTCCGGTATCCTGTCTTGCCAACTCAGCTTTAGTATTCTGCGGAGACAGCTGAGGTGGAAGTGGTTGAGCTTTCGTGCCTGCTTTTGGTAGATTGTCCACGTCTCCGCTCCATACAGCAGCGTTGGCAATATGACAGCTTTGTACATCTTGAGTTTGGTTCTGAGGTGGAGACCATGTCGATTCCAGACCACATTTTGCATGCGTCCAAAGGCTTGGCTGGCTTTAGCGATCCGATGGGCGATCTCATCGTCGACTTTGGTGCTGCGTGAGAGATTGCTGCCTAGATACAGTCCACCTAGTACAATAGAGACTGGCTTTATCTGAGGAAAAAATTTACAGTCAAATTGCCATTATGTGGTGACGACACGGACCTTGTATATTCGAAGACACGAGGCTCGACTGGAAACGTGATTCTTTATAAGTAGGGAAGAAGGCTTTTTGAACTCTGGGAGCATTTCTTGATTCCTCATGTAATTTATTACCAGCGATTCTCGTTGTTATGTCTCTATTACAAGATCACAGAGCATAAGGACGCCAAAGGTATTTAGCTTACTTAAAGGGTCCCATGAAGAATGTGACGCATATTTAAGCTTAAAATAAATCAGAATTCTGGTTATACTTTAAGGAAGTGGACGAGCGTAACGTCTAAGTGGGGAGTGAGTGTACTCAGAGCGCTACAACCATCAGGTCAAGGCCCGAGTAGCAACACAAGACAGAAGAAACCATCATGAGCGGTTTTATTGGGCACGAGAACCCGAGTTGCTGTTGCAGGCACTAGTGGCTGGGAGTAGTGTCGCCTGCGTTCAGCCATGCCTGGGGGAGTGCGGGCCAAGCGGCGGCAGCTGCTTTAATAAGTTTGTGGAGCCAGACCAAGGACTGCCCTAGTGGGGTGTTTGACCGAGGGGTGGCGTGTCTAGTGGCTCATGCTGCATTGACCGAGGCAGGGCGTGTTCATGTGGGGTGCTTGGGCAGCCGCGGTTATCTGAACGCATGGTGTGCGTTTGCGTGACTCATGGCCCGGCTACCGTGACATTAACCTTATGCGCAGCCAGTGTTTGTCATCTATGTGGGCGGACTGCAATCCGGAGAGTTTTTGCCAACGCATTTCCTTCTCTTCCTCTTCGGCGGCTCCGCTACCCCGTCGTGCCTTCCCCAGTGATTCTATTCCGGCGCTGTCGCCCGACCGCGAAGCGGACTCAGTCTTGTCTTCCGCCTGCAGGATATCACAGTGGGCTGCGTGATGCTGGATCAAAAGCAACAGCAGCGGACATCCACCAACTATGTCGACATGCCGTTTTTCAGCAAACTGGGCAAGATAGTGAAACCGGTCCTCGATCCGGAACAGGAGAGTCTCATCTCCAACGCCTTCATCGCCTCGGACCTGCGCATGCACAAACTGCCCTCCTCAACTGGCATGATTTCTGTGGACTGGACGCACTACTTCACCTTTGATTCACCTGCTGAAGGTAAGCTCCTCTTAGTAACTTGTGCATGTGGTAGTTTTTGGAGTAATAAGCAGTCAGGATCACTTTGCTTTGTCACGGTTAGGATAACCGCTGTCCCCGGCATTTACAGCGCGCTTTATCGTGTCTGATATGACCGGCATTCAGGGAGCGAGGACATAGAACCCACCTCCGGAGTTGCCTAAACCTTGCATGTATTACAGCCTGGATCAGCTGATAAAAGCGAATAGGTGAGTTCCAGGAAGATGTTCAGAAGGAGAAGAAGAAACGATCTGTATCTCCAACACGGACGGCACTGTGGCGCCAGACCGGAGACGGAGACCAAATGTTCCAGTGAGCTGGCATATTGTAGTATCATAGCGGTGGGTTTATTCAGAGTGCTAAACTCGTCAAGCCAAGTCCCAAGCTCTAGGAGAAGACAGAAGGCACCAGAATGTTGCACACAGAACCCCCATTTGCTGGCCCAGGCAACAGTGGCCACTGGCAAAGCCGGGGCTAGTGTTGACAGCGTGCGATCATTCCCGACAGAGAGTGGGGAGACAGAGGTGACAGCTGCGAAATAGGTCAGCGACTTAAGTGTTGTCCACTGGGTGTGTATTGCACCACCCGATGGGAGACGGTGCTCCTGTCCATGCTGCGTCTGTGGGTGTGGTGGGGTGTTCAAGTTGCACTTGCACAGCCGCGACTAGCTGAACGCATGCGTGTGTTCGAGTAGAAGTATGTCAGTTGTCTGTGGGTCAACGCGTCTGGTAGCACTCGCTATAAAATTGTATGACCTTGAGGCGGTGGGCCTTGAACAAAGACGCAGGAGACATTAGCTGTTGGCCGCAATAGAACGACCCCCTCCAGACCACGTAAAAGACGGGTGGTTTTAGGCCGCGGCATCTCTCTAAGCGCCGACATCAGCAACTTACTCGCGGAGAAGAATGGACTACACAAAGCCTACATGGACCTTCGAATTGATGCCACCAAAGCAGCCCTCTTTAGTAGCCACCGCCTTGTACAGCAACGGCTGCGAGAGATGCAGGACGACTAAATGATCCGAAGGGCTGAAGAAATCCAGAGGTATGCCAACCGCAATGAAAGGAAAAAAATTTGCAAAGCCATCAAGGCCATCTACGGCCCCTGTGCCAAAGGGTCTGCACCGCTGCTCAGCTCTGCCGGCACAACCCTACTGGGCCGAGCACTTCAGAAGTGTCCTTAATGGCTCACCAACCATCTCCGATGCTGCCATCGTCTGACTCCCTCAAGTGGACACGAACAATGACCTGGATCGGCCGCCTTCCCTACCAGTAACCGTCCAGGCCGTGCAGCAGATTTCCAGCGGTAAAGCACCGGGATCCGACGCAATCCTGCCGGAAGTCTACAAGCACGGTGGGCTCAGGCTGATGGCAGAACTCACAACACTCTTCCAGGAGATGTGGCGCCAATGACAAGTTCCTCAGGATTTCAAAGACGCGACCATCGTCCATCTCTACAAACGGAAGGGGAACCGGCAACCCTGTGATAACCACGGAGGCATCTCGTTGCTCAACATCGCCGGAAAATCTTCACCCGTATCCTTATCAATCGTCTAAACGGTCACCTAGAGCAGGGCCAGCTCCCGGAAAGCCAATGTGGATTCCGCCGACACCGCGGAACAGACGATATGATCTTTGCCGCCCGCCAGCTACAAGAGAAGTGTCAGGAGATGCGAAATCACCTTTACACTACCGTCGTGAATCTGACGAAAGCCTTTGACACGGTGAATCGTGACGGAGTGTGGAAAGTCATGCAGAAATACGGCTGGCCTGAGCGGTTCACACACATGGTGCGTCAGCTAAATGACGGGATGACGGCGCGCGTCACTTACAACGGAACGGTATCCGAAGCATTCGCAGTGATTAGCAGCCGCATCGCCTATAGAACTGACGGGCACCTTCTCAACCGTCGGCGTATGCAGGCCACAACACGCGTGTCTACGACTACAGTCCATGACTTGCTCTTCGCGGATGACTGCGCGCTTAACACCGTGACGGACGAGGACATGCAAAGGAGCATGAACCTCTTCGCCGCAGGCTGCGCCGATTTTGGATTAACAATCAGTACAACCAAAACTGTTGTCATGCACCTGCGCCACCTAGCGCGGATTACAATGCTCCCCGAATAAATGTCAATTGTGCTCAACTCAAAAACGTGGAAACCATCGCTTATCTAGGAAGCACGATGTCGCGCAACACGAGAATCGATGACGAGGATGCCCAACGGAGCTCTAAAGCTAGTCAGGCCTTCGACCGGCTGCATGCCTCCGTGTGGAATCGCCATGGTATTCACCTGAACACCAAACTGAAGATGGACAAGGCCGTCGTCTTGACGACACTCCTTTACGGAGCGGAAACCTGGACCGTCTACTCGAACCAAGCCAGGAAGCTGAATCACTTTCATCTCAGCTGCCTCGCAGAATACTGAAGCTGAGATGGCAAGACAGGATCCCGGACACGGAAGTCCTGGAGCGGACCAGAATCCTCAGCATCCATGTCATGCTGAGGCAAGTGCAACTGCGATGGAGCGGCCACCTGGTAAGAATGGACGACGAGCGACTACCCAAACGACTTTTCTACGGAGATGTCGCTACGGGTTCTCGCCGGCAGGGAGGTCAAAAACGACGCTACAAGGACACTTTGAAGAAATCGCTGAAGCAACTGCAAATCAACTCGGCGACCTGGGAGGACCTCGTCCGGGATAGACCGGCATGGAGAAGATCAGTGAAGACTGGTTCAGCAATCTATGAGGCCAACCGGATCGCCGCCGCCAAGGCCAAAAGAGCGGCACGAAAGTCACCAGCGCCCCGGACCAACACCGCCAATGCCCAGGCCCTGCCAACATGCCCGCGCTGTCAACGCATCTTCCGCGCGCGAATCGGCCTGGTTGGACATCTTCGGACGCAATACACCAACAATCCGAAAATTCCAACTTCTACGTCAAATTCTGCCAACCCTCCTTCAGACTCCCCCACCCTCACTCCTGACATCAATTCCATTACTCACACCATCATAGAGACCACATCCCTCTACTCCTCGCCTGTTACCCCACCACCGCAACCACCACCGCCTTCGCCTTCACTACGACCACCACCATCAGCGATGGGGACTCTCTCCTAAACTGTCCTCAATGCGACCGCACATTCACCTCACGCATCGGCCTGTTCTGTCACTTGCGAATCAATCGTACAGAGACTGGTGAACCAGCGCCTGGAGCACCAACACACTGCAGAGATCGCCGCCTCCACTGCCCTCACTGTCCTCGCGCATTCACTCATCGTATGGGCCTATTCGGTCACATGCGCATCCATGACAGCGGAATTCACCACAATGCCGACAACACCGATACACCATGCACACCCTCCTTTCCTGCCATTCTTAGCCCCACTGTCACCCCCACTACCATGAATGACATCCCCAGCCTCTACCGATTTCTCCTGCCCACACTTCGCCCGCAACTTCAACTCACGCATCGGCCTGGTCGATCACCTGCGACTCCATCGCACGGAGACTGGTGAACCAGTGCCTGGGGCTCTGACATAAAGTAGCGCGCCCGCCTCCTTTACCCTCACTGCTCCCGCACATTTACACACCGCATGGGCCTATTAGGACACATGCGCCTCCACGACAACCTGCGGTAAACCACCGGAGGCTAAGCCACATCAGCGCACACCATCTACACTAATACATACACAACACCCTCATAATCCCCATTTACCAGAGTATATCACGGTTTCCTAGAAACCGTGGCTTGGAAGGCTACCAATCTGACGCTTACACCAGACCACACCGTCGGCCTAGTGTATGTGTTTGGTGTGTCGAGTGGCTGACTAGTGGACTGGGAGTAAGACGGCGATGGCTCCTCCATATCCCGTGATTTAGTGAATCCAGGTGTGTGCGTTATGGGGAACAGGTCGTGCTGTGGCGTGCGATGACGGGTAAGCCGACCCGTCAGCCAATGCGCCCACTCCCACATCAGACAACTGACCGGCTCGGACAGTGGTCTGATTGTGGGGGTGGGGGAGAAAGTTAGGTCGAGAGCTCAGCGTATTTTCCTCACTATAAACAATCTGACGCGCTTGAAACTATCACGGTGCGCTAAAAGCCGTGGCTTGGAAGGTTGCCAACCGACGGGATAACTCGGACCGCGTGGTCAGCCCAATGTGTGTTTTGTGTGGAGTGGCTGACTGGCGGACTGAGAGTCAGGCTGCAATGGCTGCTTCTTAATGTGGCCTTTATGGCACTCACACTCCTTGGGATCCGAGCCAGGTGTGGTGGCACGCCAAGGGGCGGCTGCGGCCGCGCCAGCCACCTGCGTCCTCTCCCGCCTTCGGTCTTCTTGACTCTGTCTTGATACCGGGCTCATGTGGGGGAGGAGAGAGTGCGGTAGATGCAGCGCAAGGCTACTATCACTTAACACTAATTCACGCGCAAGTCACCGTCCCTGCACCACCATTCCATGGAGCATACGGTGGACGTCGTCGTAATCGACGGTCGAACTATCGTGTGGTAGTTGTCCTCACTCTCCTCACGGCAGCGGCCGTAGAGCATCAGTAGTTTTATTAAAGGTGGTAGTGGTCGTCGTCGTGGTTGCCGTGGGTTGGTACAGGTGTGATGACGGAGGCTTTTTTCGACGCAGTATATGGGTTTGTTATATTTTTGTACTGAATCCGAAGGTATCCGGCAAGGCCAACCCGTGCGTTGAATGTCCGTTGTCAACGGGTCATGATGGGAGGGTTTGTACATGGGTGTTATGGTTTGGAGACGCTTGAGACTCTCGAAACTCTCTTTTGGCTTTCGCAGCAGCGACGACGCGGTTGGATTTGTTGCTCGCGACTCTATTTGTCACTCTTCTTCTCAATGCCAGTTGGTCCTAGGCGAGATTATTCCAGGTCACCGGATTCATTTGTAGATCTTAAAGGGAGGTCCGCAGGATGTCTCTGTAACGTCGCTGTTGTTCTCCTTATCGGCACGCACCCATCACAACATCGTCGTAGACGGGGCGCTTGGGTGATCGCTCTTCTATCCTCGCGAGGGGGCCGCTCCATCGTAGTTGAAATTGCCTCAGCATGGCGTGGATGCTGAGGATTCCGACCCATTCCATGATCTCCATGCCTAGTATCCTTCAGTATTCAGCTGAATTTGTCGGCATAATTAGCGTAGATTTAACCTGTCTCCAGCTCCTTACAGTAGTTTTGTCGGGACTACGGTGCAGTAAATCCTGAGTTTCGAATCGAGCTGAAGTCCGTGGCGGTTCTAGACGATGGCCTTTATCCGGCTGATAACTAGGCGGGGTTTTGCGATCCACTGGGCCAGTTCGTTGTAGATTTTTCTTTTATTTCCGACATTGCTGCCAAAGAAGCGAAAATGTCTACTGAAGCGAGTGTAGTTCCATTCATGTTGACGCCTGACGTAGTTTTGCGCCATTGGTGATGAGTAGCTTTCTCCATGACTCCAAGAAAGCGTCATTTGAAATTTAGGAGACCGTCGCCAAATTACGTTTCCATACGTCGTGTCCCCCCACGAACTACGATTACATCATAATCCACCTTTCAGCCATTTAATCGTAGTTGTATTGACGCGCACGGTTTAAACAAACTCCGTTTCTTTTGTTGTTAACCATCATCAGAATTCAATTCTGGCTTCTGAGATGTCGAGCCCTCATGCCCGTTGTCGGTTTTCCCCCAATTTATATGCGAAATCGAAGCCCCTGAGCACATTATATTGACGTTTCCTGCACACTTGCTGGACCACATTTATAGTTTTATCCTACGCCCATAAGCAACCTACCCTACTCCTCCATATCCCTTCGCGAAGCAGTTTTCTCCTGCACCTTTTTTGAAGGTGAGGGCTCCATGCATTCTTCCTCCAATTTCATTGCAGGATTTTTTTTCCTTGCTTCATGCTGAGCTCACGATTTTTTTCTTCGAATGGTTAACTATTGTTTTAACAGATCAAATCACCGGCAGCTCTGAAGCTTTTTTTACTAGCAATTTATATATTCTGCTGTATATCTGGTCATTCACACAGAGTGCCAATGTGCACCCAATAATGATTTTAATTCAGTGCTTTATTTTGATAGTGCCTTCTGGGTGCTTAAAATAAAATTTTATTCAGTCGTTTATTTATTTATGACCACTGTACGTTTCCATGTCAACTTTCTTGTTATCACACTACCGCCCATTTGACAGTAGCATAACTATCTGCTTACAAACAAATGTAGACTTCCTTCTCACTATTGGCACGTTTTACATTAACAGTAAATCACTTCATATAATATTTTTTACATTCATCAACACTGTTTACCGTTTATTTTATATTTAATTGCTTATTTCGGATAACTAATCGTTTCCTTGTTCTCCAACTCCCTTATTAGATATTTGAATCTTCCAACCTCTTTCGGCGTAAATTGACGCTATTTGACTGACTGTACGCTTGGAGACATTTGGCTACGAGTGAAGTATTTAACTTTGCTAATCATCTCAATTTTGTAGAACAGTGCTTTAGCCCAAGTTGGTTGCTGACTGTGTTTTTACCTACGGACGGCACAAAGTGAACCCGCCCAAGTGACGGGTTTAAAGCGGAGAGCTCAACAGGACTGTTTTGGAACTATCCGAACGGGTTTCTAGTTGGCTGTCGGTCGCTGTCGGGGCTGGAGACACCAGGGATATTGGCCGTATTGTCCTTCGTACTGATCCGTTTTACATGTATGCTCTGCTGGGAGATGATGGAGCAGGGAGAGATATAGTAACGGGCTTTGGCACCGAAGATGGTGTGATACCAGCAGGTGGCGGCTGAGGTAGGACGAGACGATGATGGCTGGACATACCGAGCGGATGAGATCGGGGAATTCCGGGAGGAAGTGGCTGGGGCCCTTGTAGAGAAGATACCTGTTTAGCAAGCTGCGTGAGCTCAGCCTTCAGATGTGAGAGGGAAGATACAGAAGGAACTGGCGAAGATGAGAGTGCAGCAGGTTGTGGCGGACTATATTAAAGATTTGAATGAATATGGTCGCTCGGTCGGCGCCACCATTGTCGAAGTTGTAAGGTCGAAAATACGAAGGTTTCCCAAATCACCAGTGAATGCTGTAAGGCGGACTCTATCATCGAACTTCTGGCCTACGCCAGCCTTTTTAACGCAGCCTGGTTAAAACACACCTTATTATGTCCCGTTTTAAAGATGCCCACACTAGTCATCGGTTCGAAATAACTGCAACGAAAAATGCAAAGGAAAGTGTCTAAGAACTCTTCAAGTTCGATGGAAGTTTGATCCAAAATCTCTCGAGTGTTGCGACTTTCCCTAGCGAGGTATTAATAGCGCGTATAACACCATCTTGGACAGTGTTAATCTGACGTTGGCATTATAGTACGGACCTCTTAAAATCCAAAGCAAGAATAATGCAGAAAGTGCAGATTTAATTTTTCAAGAGCAACAACCTGCTATCGAAAGCTCAAAAATAATGCGAGCCAACTGGCAGCACTTTTTTAACGGTCAAACACCGACTACGGAAGACGGGCACCTGGTTCCGTTTCTTCACCAGGACTCCTATATAAATTCTTATCCATGGGGATCGGGAGATATATTGTTATTTTGCTAAACTATTTATCGGATCATTTTTAGATTAACTGTATAAGCAAGACCTGTTTTCATTGAGTTTCCATGTGGGTTATGTCACTATAAGTTACCATGAAATGAAAAAAGAAATTGACGAGCATATCTTGGAACGAATATGCAAGCATTTATAGTGGTTACTTTTTGTTTATAATCGGAAGTTAGATATAAAAAAAATAGCGAAAAGTGAAAAACTCCTTCAAAAATTTGGCAAAAGGGACAGAAAACGAATATGACTTGTGGGTTTTAAAGGAAAAATGTCAATCATAGGATGGGAAATATGCGTGTGTTACTGGATCGCCCCGAAAGTGTGATTATATAAAGCTTCGGAAGGTTCCTCGTTAGGGGAGAGTTCAAATATCGGTTTAGGCTACTTGCACAGCCTATTCATTTTAAAGATGGTTATAATTATTATCGAATGACAGCAGAAAGAACCTTCAAATGTTGAGGCATGAAGCACCTTCCGCGACTGTCTGCAGTGCACATAGTTTGGAAACGAGCAGGGGACATTAAAAGCCACGTTTATAATAAAATTCGGGCAGATTCGCTATGAAACACAGAAGCTTAGTGCCCGCTAGGGCACAAAAGACATGCGTTTTTTGGCAAACAGAAAATAATAGAACGAATCATCAGTAACTAACAGTTGACCTTCCTTCATAATCGTCAGAATTTCGATACAGGTGTTTACACGTGTCTACTTTTATGTACCCCTGGAAATATTTGAAATGGAAGCATTATCTTGTTTCTTTTCAATCGCTTATTTTACTAACTTTAGGAGCAGCGTAAATGGGCATACTTTTTTCATACCAAAAACTGCTGCTAACCGTATGACTGCTCGATATGTTATCTTAAACCCTATTATACATTTATGTCCCTGATTCAACCATTTACCATTTGTTTTCAGTTCCACAACATATTATGGAGTCCTCGAATTCGCAAATAAATCAAACACATCTCTCAACTTACCAACCATATCATTCATAGTTTTGGTTCGTATTTCTACCGTTGGATAAACCTTGCAGAATTACCTCCCGATTTGTCAAGCAGTAGAGTAATAACGTGGGTTAATTCAGTTGCTATATTGTCATTCAGAAATGCAGCGCTTATTTTGAATTTTGTATTCAGATAGTGTCAAAGGACGATTTTAAAATATTCAAGGCATTGTCTAATAACTTTAAATAATAATTTTAGCAGCTTGGGAATTCAAGAATTGAATTGTAGCAGGTATGACCTTCAAATTGACGTCAACAGTTATGACCTTGAGGCTATTTTTAGTGGCTTTGGGTGGCGCGAGGGTTGAATTCTAATTTTCGGACTGTTTTTACTCCCGGTTCTTTTTATACAACCATGGCATCAATGCCGATCAAGATTTTTTTAGACAGGTTTCCTTCGGCCACTCCTGTTGACGATGTTCTTATTGTTGACAGGTTGCTTGAGCTTACCGATAGTATAATTGATTTTTGTGGTAAGCGCAAGATTTTTTATTCTTCTGAAAAATTTAGATTTACAAGGATTTGCGTTATATCCCGTAAAAAAGGACGTTGGAGGGAACGCGAAGGTACTGCAGTCATGGTACCCCATATTAATTTTTTTAGGGTCGGTTAGGCACCGGCACGTTTATAATATTATACACGTGCCGGTGCCTAACCGAACGCTTGTACATGAAAGTATAATATTAATATTATAATTTCATGTACAGGCCTGGATATGAAAGTATACTTAAAAATGCTTTATATATTTAGAATGATATTTGTTCGTTATTGTTTCAAATAAGCTATAGAGGCGCATGATCTATCTACTTAACAATTATTGCTCGATTCTGTCTTAGTGCATAATTAGTCACTAACATCAAGAATTGAATGACGGGAATTTCGAACATTTTCTCGTAATCCGTCAAACTCAGGAACTAAAAATTTTACTGCCTTTTTGCACGTGGACTTCTGGAGTATTCAATTGAAGATGAAATAATATAATGCAGCAAGCATCTTCGGAAGAAGGAACACCGGAAAAACGGACCCCAACTGCTGTTCTAATCTGGTTCATTTAGCGCGTTTACAACCGAGTCGTGTATTTAAGACCCAATGAATAACTAAGAAGCGAGATACGGACATTCTTAATTTGCGCTTTACTTGGAAACTTATCTAACGGCTTACTACCTTTGATAAGGGCTACAGCAGTTATAGAATAACATGACATAGGTACCGATGTCCCGGCTTATATGAAGTCACTACCTAGCTATGCCCGATGATCGGGTTATAAAAAGCCAGGAAATTGTGTGTAAAGATTTCATGACAATAAGCAAAATGATTGGCTGTTGGGGACCACTGCATACCGAAACGTTATGAGGCCGTACGAAAAATATTTGTCACGAATCTTTTGAGATTTATTAGATTCTTTCTCTAGTTTTTTGAAGTTACGACAAAATTGATTAGAAAATTCCTTATAAGTTTCTTGCTCGCTGTAACGGTTTCTGCTGAAGGCTTTCACTTGTAGGTCAGCACAACGATATATCCATGCACTTATCGACTACGATTTCTATATGAGTGATAGAATTGTCTTTGACAATTCGGTCACCTTCAATTTTGGGTGCCTTCTAAATCTCTAGGACCCACTGCTCAGTAACTCTCTTCGGGTTAGAGATACTTCCCAATTTGAAAGGTTTTTATTGTCGTCTCCTCTAAGGAAATTGCAAGGAGGCTACCATACCACAGCATGATGCGAGGTGGCATAACTGCCTGAATCAGTTTTCTAGGTCGGAGCCGACCTCCTGACACCATAAGATCATTTCCAGGATAGGAAAAAAGTAAGGTGCGTTTCGAGTGGGGTACGGATGCATTGAGATAATAACTATCCTTCAGCTTATCGTCAAATTCCTTGATGACTGCGAACGATTGACAGCCGTCTACTTTGGTGAATACACTGCCACCTTTGCTTCCATTTCCTCCTAACCCTTATGGCAAGCAACAAATTTAGAACAAACTTTTTGATGCTACCGAAGCCCACTGTCTTGTGCTCTTATTTTTTTATCTAATACAACGTTTCATAACCGCTTGAACCATAGGCCAGTGTGCGGTGAAGCTACTTCTGTGCTCATCGTTAAACTGTCACTGATTATCCTTGAATGAGACAGTCTGCGATCAGAGTCATGTCGCGAAAGCATCTCAGGGGCCTGGGCCACGAGCCAATCGACGCTGTCCTTAATCAGTTTCGTCCCCGCTAAAAGTTTCATGATCGGGACTTAGCTCCCAGGCTCGCAATCTTCAGACTTGCCACTGAAATAGAGGATTGGGTTAGCCAAATATTTCCTCTGCTACAAATCGTCCTTTAGATGAGGTATTATAAGTACTAGTACTGAGGATCCCTTCGTATGTAGGCAAGTCAGTCATGATCATAGACTATCACTCAAGTGTGCTTATGTGCGTTAGAAAAATTGCATACCACTTTAGCTTAAATCGTACAATCAGATCTTCAGTGGTTCACAGATGAACTATTGACATCTTTTATTCGCGTACTGGTAATTATTTTTTGTTTCTCCCCTATACTTCATTCACCTGTGTTTTCTTTTTATTTTTAAATCTCATTGCGATCATCTTCTGTCTGTTCTTCAGATTTACAATCAACCCTTATAAAATTCGCGTAGGTTAGAACGACCTACCTAGGTGGTGCCTTTAGGCACATAATTCTAGTGTCTGCACAGAAGAGCCAGAATAACAATAAAATGTTGTTCTAGATTTAGGATACTTATTTGTTTGCTTGCATTCAATAAACGCTTGTTAATTTGTAGCGAGGATTAAGCTGAAGTATTTTTAACTATTAGGGGTTGTTTTGTATAATTGCTTACTGGCATGATTTATAAAAACAGGTTTTTTTCTTTAAGAAAATTTCCAAGGCGGCGAAAACCCACAATGCAAAAACTCTTGCTGAACTTCTGGACAGCGAGAAGAAGCTTGGCTCTGTTAATCGGAGTTCTTCGGGGTCAACAGCCCTCCTCTGGCTCTTCCGCACTATGGAATTGATTTTCACCTTTTTGGCAGGAATTGTAGATAATCCAGAGGCGGACGTTCATCAGCTCGGCCGAGACGCTTACTCCAAGACTCTGATGAGATACCATCATATAGCTGTCCAGAAAGTTTTCTACGTAAGTAAAACATTTCATATTGAGTGCATTTTTGCTCGGCTAGGATGTCGTCTTACAGACTCGATTGCCTGGACATTAAAGCCAGAGATTTGTGTGTCGTCTTTGCAAAGTCGCTTATCTGCTGAATATTTATTCAGTGTTAAAACGGAACTAAAATAGACGCATGGTCAGTTCCTAGGTATTCCTATTGCATGTGTACTTATAGCTGATACGTTTTGGGCCAGCGCATCCAGAGCGTGGCCCGTTGCGAGAGAACGGACGGGGACCCGGCCTACTTTGACTGGGCTGCCCAGAGTCCGGGTATCGCATGACAGTTTGATCATCGTGACTATATTCACCGTGTGCATCAGAGCATTGTGGGTCCAGAGACGGTTACTTGCGTGTGAATTACTGTAGTCTCTTTCACTAGCTACATATGGCCGGTGAGAAGGTCTTGTGCGCCATCGCGTACTAAAAGCTGTTATTGCGACTCTGATACGGGAGGGTGATATTTCAGTGGATGGGAATAGGCAGCGTAGACACCGACACGTGCGCACACACTACAGTTCGACCGAAGATGTCCACCGTATGCTCTACGGAAGGATGGTGCAGGGACGGTGACTTGCACGTGGATTAGTTTTAAGTGATAGTAGACTTGTGCTGAAGCTACCGCACTTTATCCTCCTACCCCACCTGAGCCCGGTGTCAAGACAGAGATGAGAGAGGGCGCAGGTGGCTGGCGCGGTCGGAGCCGCCCCTGGGCGTACCACCACACCTGACTCGGATTCCACGGAGTGGGAGTGCCATAAAGGCCACATTAAGAAGGAGCCATTGCAGCCTGACTCTCAGTCCGCCTGTCAGCCACTACAAAAAACACACATTGGGTTGACCACGCGGTTTGAGTTACGTCACCAGTTGGCAACCTTCAAAACCACCACTTTTAGTGCATCTTGACAGTTTCAGGCTCGGAACATACATACAGCAGAGCAGCCACATGGATAGAGAGCTAAGGAACACATTTCCTAGCCTTTTACGATGTTCGGTGGGACCACGTGTGATTTAGGTGGCGTATGTGTTCTGTGAAAACCTGGTACATTGTGTGTGGCACGCTTAAACAGTCTGTTTAGCTTCGTCAGCTGCTGCGTCTGAATCTGCCTTTGTCGTCCTGGTCCTGTCTTTTCACCGAGTCTGAAATGCGCAATTCACCGTCCTGCGCCCAGCATACTGTGGCGCACACGGCAGCCATTGGCATAGGCTAAAGTCCAACTATAGTTTATGGTAAGACTTCGAGATGCTGCAAACACACTGGCGAGTATGATTTAAATCTTTTTTTCGACATTCAAAAATTATAAGCATTTTGGTTGAGAAATGTTTTCTCCCGTTTAGCCGCAACTTGGTAAGTGGTTCATATAACTTCATGAACTGAACAGCAAGCATTTTCCAATAGATAACCGTACAGCAAAAAAAAGTGTGGCTGAAGTATGACATCATATGAGTCCGTCCAATATGTGCCATTATGATGCCAGATTTGTTCCATTACAAAGTGTTTTTGATAGAAGGGTTACGTCCTCAATATATAGGATACTTTTAATCTCCAGACATCATAATTAACGCAAGTTTACTGCTTTCCCATCCTCTGTCCTTTTAGGAAGGGGAACCAACTAACGTAATTATTTTTTTTTTTAAATTGCAGCTCGGACTGGGCCTCTTCCCACACAGAACGGAATTCCTTCGGCGTCTGGCTCTTAACCAACCGGGGTTGAATGATTATGTGCGTGCCGTCGTTATTTACCAATCGACTCAATCCCAACCTTTGAACCGAGTTCACATACTTGGCACCCTGCCTCTCTTTTTACGTATGCATGTTCTTGGACTAGGTCACAAAATGCAAACTTCGTTCCCAACTGGACATATGTGCGTGGGTTGCAGTGAATAGCTATAGATGTCGGCACGCATGACATACCCCTGGTTCAGTGTAAAAATGTAGATGTCGAGATTGACCGATGTAAATCCAGTTGCTGGTAACCTCGTCTACGCTTACTACGTACACGAGCTGCCCCCCTCCCAAACACAAGCTAAAGGATTTCACATAGCAGGGGCTTGAACGACTCACATCTCACATGTGTGAGATAGCCAGAGGTTACGTTAAGAAGGAGCCATCGCAGCCTGACTCAGACCACCAATCAGCCACTCCACAAAACACACATTGGACTGACTACGAGGTCTGAGTGTAATTTTAAGTTGGTAACCTTCTAACTCACGGCGCTTATCACCCCGTGATATTATCAAGCTCAGATCACATACAGCTGATAAGTTACATCGAGAAGGAGCCGAAGATCACACTTGCCTCTCAATAAGCTACGCAGACTGAAAGCATGTTTTTTACGGTGTTGCGTGTGATAATGTAAGATGCAGAGGCTGATGAGGAGAGATGTAGTGTTGTGGTATAGCCGGCGGTATTCTACCGCAGGTTTTCATGGATACGCATGTGACCTAATAGGCCCATGTGGTGCGTAAATGTGCGTGGGCAGTGTGGACAGTTGAGTTGAGTGCGACGAGTTATGTTGGTGTTCCTGGCACTGGTTCGCCGGTCTCGGCGATGGATTCGCAATCGACTGACCAGGCCGATACGTGATGTACATGTGCGGTGACAATGAGGACAAGATAGGTCGGGAGGTGCTGAGTCTGCGGGGGCTCTGCTGCTGATACTGGTAGTCGAGTGAATGGGAAAAATATGGGAAGTGCTGATGGGCGCGCAAGATGTGTTGGCATCGCGGTGGATTCCACTTTCGTGTATGCGCATGTGACCAAGCAAGCCCATGCAATGAGTGAATGCACGTGGGCAGTGAGGACATTGGAGGCCGCGGTCTCTGCTGTGTGTTGGTGCTCTAGGCACTAGTTCGCCAGTCTCTGTGCGATGAATTCGCAAGTGATTGACCAAGCCGATGCGTGAGGTGAATGTGCGATCGCAATGATGACTGGTTAGTACCGAGTCTCCATCGCTGGTACTGGGGGCGGTGGTGGTGGAGATAGCATATAGCAGGTAGTCGGAGGTGGTTACTGAGGAGATGGGAGCGGAGCAAGGGGTGTTTGTCGCCGTGATAGTCGCAGGGAGTGGAGGAGGGAGGATGGTGTCGGTGAACGTGGATGACGGGGTATAGATTAAATAGTTATCAGGGGTTGGGGTGGTCGTCGTCGTCGTCGTCGTCGTGGGGGTCTGAGGCAGGTTTGGAAGAGGTTGATGTTATAGGATTGATTTTTAAGATGTCTAACCAGGTCGATTCGCGCGCGGAATGTGCGTTGACGGCATGGGTGCGTTAGCAGGGCCTGGTCATCGACGATGTTGGTCCGGGGCGCTGGTGACTTTCATGCCGCTCTTTTGGCCTTGGCGGTGGCGATCCGGTTGGCCTCATAGATTGCTAAAGCAGTCTTCACTGATCTTAATGCCGGTCTATCCAGGGCGAGGTCCTCCCAGGTCACTGGGTTGATTTGCAGTTGCTTCAGAGATTTCTTCTCAGTGTCCTTGTAGCATCGTCTTTGACCTCCCTTTCGGCCAGCACCCGTAGTGACATCTCCGTAGAAAAGTCGTTTTGGAAGTCGCTCGTCGTCCATTCTCACCTGGTGGCCGCTCCATCGTAGTTGCACTTGCCTCAGCATAGCGCGAATGTTAAGAACTCTGGCCTGATCCAGGACTTCCGTGTCCGGGATCCTTTCTTGCCATCTCAGTTTCAGTAATCTGCGGAGGCAGCTGAGATAGAAGGGATTCAGCGTCCTGGCTTGGTTCGAGTAGACGGTCCAGGTTTCCGCTCCGTAAAGAAGTGTCGTCAAGACGACGACTTTGTACATCTTTAGTTTGGTGTTCAGGTGAATACCGTGGCGATTCCACACGGAGGCCTGCAGCCGGCCGAAGGCCTGACTGGCTTTGGAGATCCATTTGGCAACCTCTTCGTCGATTCTCGTGTTGCTTGACACCCTGCTTCCCAGATAAGCAAAGGTTTCCATATTTTTTAGTTGAGCGACGTTGAAATTGATTTGGGGCAGTGGTTGGGGCATTACAACCGTCTTGGTTGTACTGATTGTTAATCCAAAATTGGCGCAGCCTGCGGCGAAGAGGCCCATATTCATTTGCATGTTCTCCTCCGTCACGGTGTTGAGGGCGCAGTCGTCTTCGAAGAGCAAGTCATAGACTATAGCCGTAGACCCCCACGTTATGGCCTGCATACACCGACTGTTGAGAAGGTGTCCGTCAATGCTGTAGGCAATGCGGATCCCAGGCGCTCATCACGGTAGGCGTCCATCAGCATAGAAGTGAACATAAGACTGAAGAGGGTGGGGGCCGGTACGCAGCCCTGACTCAATCCGTTGGTCACTGCGAATGCTTCGGATACCGTCCAATTGTCAGTGCCACCAGCCGTCATCCCGTCATGAAGCTCAAGCAACTTTTGCGTGAAGCGCTCAGGACAACCGAATTTCGGTATGACTTTCCACCGTCCGTCGTGATTCACCGTGCCGAAGGCTTTAGTCAGATCCACGAAGGTAGTATACAGATGAGTTCGCATCTCCTGGCGGGCGGCACAGATCATATCGGCTGTTCCACGGTGTCGGCGGAAGCAACATTGGCTTTCCGGGAGCAGTCTCCGCTCTGGGTGACCGTTCAGACGATTGAGAAGGAAACGGGCGAAGATCTTCCTTGCGATGTTGAGCAACGAGATGCTTACGTGGTTATCACAGAGTTCAAAAGACGACTTAGCGAGCATACGCGTTTCTTCCGATAACTTATCTTCAGGCCAGTACAGTTATAGGGAAACGTTGGAACGTAGTAGAAGAGTTGCCGGTTTAACTTCCGCTTGACGAGATGGACGATGGTCGCGTCTTTGAAATCCTGAGGAACTTGTCCTTGACGCCAAATCTCCTGGAAGAGTGTTGGGAGTTCTGCCATCAGCCGGGGCGCGCCGTGCTTGTAAACTTCCGGCAGGATTGCATCAGATCCAGGCATGCGCGTACGTGGACTTCGAGCACGGTAGACTGGATGACATTTCGCAGTTGACACTATCGTGTCTCTACGGTGGCGTCAATACCTGGAGCATGCAGGTCCTCCATTTTCTGGGCTATTTGGTTGCTGAAATACAAACAATCAGCTGGGAAATGTAACTTAAGGATATTTAACTTACCTGCTGGTCGCTTACCTTGGGGCCTTCGTCGGGGTTGAAGTCGGAGCTTCATCTTGGAGATGAAGAGGCGGTGATCCGTCCAACAATCGGCATCGCTGAACGCCTTGATTACCAGCACGTCCGGTCAATCTCGCCTCCGGACGAGAATATAGCCCACCAGCTGCCAGCGCCGCAACTGAGGGTGCATCCACGTGACCTTCTCGCGCATCGGAAGACGGAAGAAGGTGTTAATCAGTAGGAGACGGTGTTCCGCACACGTTCGCAGAAGAAGGAGACCGTTATCGTTACAGCTAACGAGACCATGGGGGCCAGGCACTCCCTGCCAGGCAGCGTGGTCCGTCCCGACGCGGGCGTTGAAGTCACCAAGGACAATTAACTTGTCCACCTTGGGCACAGTCGCCAGCAGGGTTTGCAGGTCCTCGTAGAATTTGTCCTTCGCCGCATCAGAGCTCGTCATTGGGGAAGCGTAGGCGCTGATGATGGTGGCGAACTTGTCTCCCCGAAGAGGCAGGCGGAAGCTCATCAGGTGATCATTTATATCCTGCGGCAGACAGGGCAGACGTCCCACGATGTCGTTCCAAATGGCAAAGGCAACACCAGCGTCGCGTCACTCTGCCTTTGGCCGGCCGCTCCAGAAGAAGGTTTAGCCGGCACCCACCTCCTCCAGCTGACCCTGCTCAGAGAATCGGGTCTCGCTGTGAGCAGCAATGTCCACCTTGTAGTGCGCTAGTTCCCGAGTGACTAGCGCCGTCCTCCGTTCCGGTCGGTTGCTCCTCGGATTGTCTAAAAGGGAACGAACATTCGAGGCTGCTAGCGCGAGCGGACTCACCCGAGCAGGCTGGAGGGTATGGCGCGGGCGATAGGGATGGCGGATGTTGTTATTTGCTTGAGTTTTACGACCGTGTATTTTGCGATCTGCGAGCTGCGGCCGGCTGCAGAAGACGTGATAACCAGTATTTGTTTAGGGCGCCTTTTCTAGCCCCTTCCTCCGTGAGGGGACAAACAGTGATGTCTCTACATAGGGCTGCTCGGACATCCCAGACGGCTGCCGAACTCCACTATGGGTTACGGTTTTGTTTTAGTGGGAGAACGACCCGAGTTAGCCTGAACCGCCTACGGGGTTGCTGTCGCGCCCAGCGTAGGACTTTTTTAGAGGGGGGGATGTGGGAATTTCGGAGTCAAACATACCGGGTTTGGAGGCACGCACAACAGCCGAGACCGTCACCTGGTTTAGCCCGCCGGTCGTGACAGTTATCCGGGGTGTGGCCGTTGGAAAGAACCCAACTTCGAGGAGCCACAGGTGAGAGTTGGGTACCAGTTGGAGGCGGCCACAGGAGCATTCACCACCTGTACGAGACAAATGGAGCGACGAAATGCTATCTGTGCTGTGCTGCCCCTAACTACTACCTCCTACACCCCACACACTCAACAGTTCGAGCGTAGCAAACGATGAAATCTTCGGTCTGCAACACTTAACGGATGCGGCATCGGTGCTTTGCGCATGCATTAGTTTCTAGTGAGGAATTATCCACCGCAATCTCGCTCTTACCTCACCCATCTTGCTTCGATGAGAAGGCAATCTCAAGATCACTGGAGGTATGCACGGCCGCCGGGGCTAATGAAGCTGAACAGTCCGTCTGCGCGTGTCAATATGACCTGGTCCCCACTACCCCTGTCAGGCTACTGAAGGGGCAACCCGGGTCTCAAATGTTCGAAAATGTCATAATGGCCACATTGAGCAGAGGGCATTGCAGCTTAATCCCCGTCCCTAGAAAGGACACGTTATCCATTAGACAGCAAGTTTCGAGGCCACAGTTAATAGCAGGTCCTGATAGCTTCGGGCGCGTCAGATTTATTACACTGTGGAATATGTTGCTTGACAACGGGGATGGACTCTCCTGTATTGGCCTCCTTCTTTTACTAACCTCCCGTCGAACCCGCAGATACGTCATCCTTGGACCACGCGTTTCCCTAATTTCCATGAAATATGGGCAAGCTTTCCGTTTTTTTATTTTGAACCACCATGGTGTGGATCATCACAGTATCCTTATGCACTGCCGCGGTTACTAACAGGATTACATGGCATCGCTACGCGGTGAAAACAGGCATTTCGTTCTCTTTAGCAAGTGCTCAGAATTGGTATCCTCATGCTCTCTCTTATCTGTCGCTGAGCTCGGTCCACAGGCTGACTTGGTGGGAAATCATTTAGGTCTGATACAGTAGGACTGCTCGTTTGGAGGGGGGGAGAGTGGGTTAAACAGCTAACTTTGATTATTACCATTTCGAGCCTTGGGAGCGTGACGTTTGTCAACAATTTTCTTCGGGTTGGTAGTCCCGACTTGACACGTGCCCGATGCACCCTTTCAACCAGGTTATTTGCCTTCTTCTCCCTATTTTTCAAGGTTATGAAAAGACTGGAGCTATTTGTAAAGGATTACCGGCGAAAACTGATCCCTATACGCAATATTCTCGTCGAATACGGTCTCGAGAACTCTTGTACCTCTGACCACTCGGAGGAAATGGTTACCAGGGATGAAGAAGAGACAGTTGCTGTTAGGTGATCACCCCCACCCACACACTGCGACTGATCAATCGTCTCTAAACTCAATACTGATAAGGAAACTCGTTTCGCCGTCCTCCTTGTTTCATACAGCCTGATTCGTCCAATATTCGACCGGATCCTATTTCTTTCGATCTCCATCTCATCTACGGGGTCTGAGTTCAAGCCCCCCCTCTGCTGGATTCCGATTATTTTTTTTCCTTTTTTAAACTTAAGAAAGTGCATATTGAGCTTCCTACTTTCACATCCCTGCTCACTCCCTTTGCAAAGTGTACTCGCTGAAGAGTTGAAAAATGATAGACCCCGTTCTCAATGGATTGCAATCACCAAGAACGCATTGAACTTGGGTGTTGACCGTGTGGACTCTGTCCCAATGCACTTTTAAATTTTTTTTGCAGCAACTGTGCAAAACGTTAGGAGTACCTTTGCCTGGTGCCTAGCATCACTTCTTGCTGCCAAATCTAGGCCACTTCGTAAGGATCCTTGCATTTGCTACTGCCAAGTACAGCACTCTTTTTTGCTACTTCATCCGATCAGCACGTTTAAACAACTAGTCGACTTCTCTGAGTGCACGGCTGATTTATAAGGCATGATTTTTCATCGACGGAAGACTTATTGCTAGTTTAGTAAAGGGGTTGCGCGACTTGGATCAGCAAGGAACGGGTAGCAGGAAGGATATCCGGTTGTCCTCTACGAAAACGTTTACTTGGAATGTTTGCACATCTGATAGGGTTCGCACCGTTCGCCCATGCCGGGTCCCGGTCTACCAACTTGTAACGCTCTTTGCTTAGCATTTGAGCCCGGGAACTTGACGGCCCATTGGATCGTGTGAGGCATGGGGTGACGGCATAACATTTAAAAAGGTACATGGACAATACAATTTGCAGACTAATCTTAGCTCGGTCCCCTACGCCATAAATATAAATAGGTCGATAACCGTTCATATAATTTGAGTTTTGAGTAAGTGAGAATTATGTAGTTCAAGGTAGGAAATTAATGCATGGCAAGAGCGAATGATATCAAATTATAAGATCCAACCCCTGTTACCCAACCTAGACCTCATGTTACATGGTGTGTGGCCTCTGGAAGCCTGCGGATATAGTCAATGACCCGTTCATAAGGTTTCGTGCAAGATGGCAAAATGGAGCATCGACGGGATAATTAAGGAATATCCACTTGAGTGAGCTACCGGACGGCAGGGAGTCAACAGTAAACTTAAAGCGCCTCTTCGAAAAAGGCACCGTGTACATATTTACAATTTGGAAGTTTGCACTCAGACCCACTGTTGGTGCGCGTGTGGCAGGATAAGGTACGCACATTGGAGGAGTCGGGGTTTGAATGAAGCATTTCGAAATCCGGTAAGAATACTTCCATCTTCCGGTCAGGCGTTCTCATTACTAAATTAGTTCTATACGCTTTGGTGTCCCAAACTTCGATTACATAAGTCCAGCAGGAGCAATTTATGGGCACTTTCGTTGTCACTAGCTGAGTACGATTTGCGGTCTCGGCTTTAGATTTTTTAATATCCTACGGCTAAATTCAGCTGACTCGTCAAGATGTTTAGTGGTAGCATATTAGTCAAAAAGTCCCCCATCGGAGACTAGGGGTGAGCTTAAAGTCCACAGGTGATTTAGCGCAATTCCAGGTCCACGATCTGCTGATGCGCTTCGCCCAATGAAAAACTACGTTGACCTTCCCACGTGCGCATCGCGTGACATACAGTTACCGTCCCCACTTACACTTTTATGAGGCTTGTGGACTGGTCTAATAGCTTAAACTTGGCCTACGTCTGGGCCACTCAGGGCATTCAAAACCGAGCACAATTACAGTGAGAAGGGCTTGTACGCCGTCACGTACTAAAGCTGTTATTGCCACTCTGATACGGGAGGGTGATATTTCAGTGGATGGGAATAGGCAACGTAGACACCGACACGCGCACACACTACAGTTCGACCGACGATGTCCACCGTATGCTCCACGGAAGGATGGTGCAGGGACGGTGACTTGAACGTGGATTAGTTTTAAGTGATAGTAGACTTGCGCTGCATCTACCGCACTCTCTCCTCCTCCCCCACCTGAGCCCGGTGTCAAGACAGAGTCAAGAAGACCGGAGGCAGGAGAGGGCGCCAGTAGCTGGCGCGGCCGGAGACGCCCCTGGGTGTACCACCACACCTGACTCGGATCCCACGGAGTGGGAGTGACATGAAGGCCACATTAAGAAGGAGCCATTGTAGCCTGACCTTCAGTCCACCTGTCAACCACTCCACATAAAACACACACTGGGCTGACCACGCGGTCCGAGTTATCTCGTCAGTTGGCAACCTTCCAAGCCACGGCTTTTAGCGCACTGTGATAGTTTCAAGCGCGTCAGATTGTTTATAGAGAGGAAAATACGCTGAGCTCTCGACCTCACTCTCTCCCCCACCCCCACAATCAGACCACTGTCCTAGCCGATTAGTTGTTTGACGTGGAAGTGGGCGCAACTGTTGGAGACCTCGTGTACGTGTTCTACGTTCACTATCTTGCCCCCCAAAGACAAGCCCCAGGCTTTCACCAACAGGTGGCTGAGCGCTTCACATATCTCATGTTTGAGATAGCCAGAGGTCACGTTAAGAAGGAACCATCGCAGTCCGACTCTCAGATTACCAGCCAGCCACTCCACACAACACACATTGAACTGACTGCGAAGTATGAGTATAATTGTCAGTTTGGCAACATTCCAACCCACGGCGCTTATCGCCCCATCATATTCTCAAGCTCAGATTATACATGCAACAGAGGAGTCACATAGAGAAGGAGCCATGGACCATACTTGCCTCTCAATCAGTTATGCAGACTGAGAGCATGTTCTTTGTGGTGTGGCGTGAGATCATGTGAGGCGCAGAGGCTGATAAGAATAGATGTAGCGTTGTGGTATAGCCGGCGGTGTTCTACGTAGGTTTTAATGGAGACGCATGTGACCTAATAGGACCATTCGGTGTGTGAATGTGCACGGGCAGTACGGACTGTTGATTAGGGTACGGCGGGGGTATGTTGGTGCTCCTGGCAAGGGTTCACCAGTCTCAGTGCGATGGCTTCGCAGGTGACCGACATGGCCGAAAATTGGTGCAACCTGCGGTGAAGAGGTCCATGTTCCTTTGCATGTTCTGCTCCGTCACGGTGTTAAGGGCGCAGTCTTCCACGAGGAACAAGTCGTGGACTGTAGTCGTAGACACACGCGTTGGGGCCTGTATACGCCGACTGTTGAGAAGGTGCCTGTCAATTCTGCAGGCGATGCGGATCACAGGCTGCTCATCACGGTAGGCGTCCAGAAGTATAGCAGAGAAGATGAGACTGTAGAACGTGGGAGCCATTGGTCACTGCGAATGCTTAGGATACCGTGCCGTTGTCAGAGACACGCGCCATCATCCCATCATGAAGTTGACGCACCATGTGCGTGAGCACTCAAGATAGCCGAATTCCTGCATGGTTTTCCACAACCCATCGTGATTCACCATGTCAACGACTTTCGTCAGATCCACGAAGGTAGTGCAGAGGTGGGTTAACATCTCCTGGCATTTCTCTTGTAGCTGGTGGACGGTGAAAATCATGTCGGTGGTTCCGCGTGTCGTCGGAAGCCAATTGGGTTTCCGGGAGCAGTCCCCGCTCTGGGTGACCGTTCAGACGATTGAGAAGGATACGAGCAAAGATCTTTCTTGCGATTTTGAGCAAAGAGATGCCTCCGTGGTAACCTCAGAGTTGCCGGTTCCCCTTCCGTTTGTAGAGATGGACGACGGTCGCGTCTTTGAAATCCTGAGGAACTTGTCATTGGTGCCATACCTCCTGGAAGAGTGTTGTGAGTTCTGCCATCAGCCGGAGCCCACCGTGCTTGTAACCATCCGGCAGGATTGCGTCGGATCCCGGTGCTTTACCGCTGGAAATCTGGTGCACGGCCTGGATGGTTTCTGGTAGGGCAAGCGGAAGATCCAGTTCATTGTTCGTGTCAACTTGAGGGAGCCGGTCAATGGCAGCATCGGAGATGGCTGATGAGCAATTAAGGACATTTCTGAAGTGCTCGGCCTAGCGCTTTAGAATTTGCGATTACTCTGTCAGCAGTGTTGTGCCGGCAGAGCTGAGCAGCGGTGCAGACCCTTTGACACAGGGGCCTTTAGATGGCCTTGATGTCTTTGAAAAAGTTTTTCATTTAATTGCGGTCCGCATACCCTTGGATTTCTTCCGCCTTTCGGTCCATCCAGTCGTCCTAAATCTCCCGCAGCGGTTGCTGTGGAAAGCGGAGGCATCTGAAGTAGACTGCTTTGATGGCGTCAGTCCTGAGTTCTATATAGGCTTTGTGTAGTCGATTCTTCTCCGCGAGTAAGTTGCTGATGCTGGCGTCATTGTCAGCAAACCAGTCCTGGTGTTGATGGCATACGCGTCCGAGGACTGCAAGGGTGGTAAAGTGGATGACATTTCGCAGTTGACACCATCGTGTCTCCACGGTAGCGTTATCATCTGGAGCATGCATGTACTCTAGTTTCTGGGTTATCTAGTTGCTGAAATCAAAACAGTGAGCAGACAAATTTTAAAAAAGAGTATTTAGCTTTCCTGGCGATCACGGGCGATGTGAACATAGTCCAGCAGCTGCCAGCGCCGCGAATGAGGGTGCATCTACGTGGCATTCC